>JAMKCH010027189.1:0-65623 GCA_023653785.1 Ophioderma brevispina
ACAAAGAGATATGGCTCAGCACTGGGTAAAGTGTGATGAACACAATATAACATTTAGTCAATGTAGGTTACACTGCAAAATATAAAGTTGCAAAGCAAACTTATAGTGTGTGATGATAATATGTGTGTATGTGTGTGTGTGTGTGTGTTTGCGAGTGCACGCGTGCGTGTTTTATAAAATGGGAGCATATAATACTATATTTCAATGTTATATACAGATTTTATTAGAATTGATTTCCAAAGTGGCAATGACAGACAGAAAATCATATTTTGCAATTATATAAAAAGCAGTTTGCGGCGGATAAGAGTGGGGACAGAAACACGGTGTTTATCGGTTTGGTTAGGGACCTCTAGTTTCGGAAAGAGCAAATATCTGTATCCAGTTCCTTTTTTTCTCTGATTTGAAAATACGACGTTCGACTTTTAATGTACATCATTTAGACAAAATCTAGTGTCTGTCTCGGTGGTTATATAATTCGAAAGCTTGGCGCCCGCATCAATATTATATTGTTTTTCATTGGATTAAATCGTAGACATAGCAGGGATATTCAAGTAGTAATAGATGCTAGCCACTTGCTGGAAACAGAGCTGAACTTGATATAATAATTTGAAATATACCTGGTTATCATCGTTTTAAAAATGTTTATGGTTATAGTAGATTCCAGTTGATGGTAGAGTTATGGGCGGGGTTTGGACTTCGTCCATTACTCAAAATAGGGGACAGAAATACCCAGAAAATCTTCGATTTCTTCCTCGCAATACAAAAGAGATCGGATTGAAAGAAACTGGCCAACTACAAATAAAGTTACGTTGTTCGTCCAGTCAATACTTTGTATTTTATACTATGTGATGCATAGTGTGTCTACCCCAGAATTGGTTTTAAACATTGCCTACCAACAATATATCATAAATTTTAGAAGGCTTCAGTCACCTGTGTGTTACAATGCAGAACTTTTAAGTTTTATCTTCACTATTCATAAAATCAGCTTTCACCTGCTTTCACTGAAACTATTCCTGGATTTAGTTTGCGCTTTCTTTGAATATTCTAGGGTTTATGCTTTGATTATTGATTGGGACTGTGAATGGCCCAACCGCTCAGGGTTGGCTATCGTGGCTATAGCGCACATCATACCACAAATACACGGACTAAAGTTTTTACATACTAATCCCCTCAATTCATCCCTCCACCTACAAAAAAGGAGAGGCTATTCCACTATCAACTGGAATCTGGTATATAACATACTTGAACTTTTAAATATTTTATGCACTTTTACGAAGGATATCGCATGACACTCGTTTGAGCTGTGTTCGTGATGTTGATATTTTGCGGAAAGAGGTATAAGTTTGGGTCATGGAAAATCAGGAAATCGCATTTTTTAGAATAATGGGTTAATCCGGTGGTTTTGTGTGGAAAAATTTAATTTCATCATATTAAGTTTATGCAGCCTGTTTCGTAAGTAAATAATCAAAAAGTCAAACACTTTCAGAAATTCATTCATGTTGAGCACTGATGGATAACTACGGGATGAATAACAAATTAACAATGAGTACATACAGTGATGGGATTTTAAGAAAATTAAAGCATGGTCCGTCACAGTAATGAAGTAGTAACCCACAATAAATGAATGAAAATCGAAAAACCATCAAAGTTATATTTAGAATGAATCATCCTAGTGGAGGAGCTAGGACCCAGGTCAAACATCGTCCGTTTACCCCTCACTACAGAACAGGTTTTGACACCTTTTGTATTCAGTTTGGACCCTCTATATCAACGCTAGTAGGTCTCATCATCATCATCATCATCTATATATCCTGTCACTGCTGGACAAGGCCTCAACAGTTGTTTCCATGCTGGATTTCGGCCTAACCCCTTCACGCTGGCCTAGTGCGGGTTGGAAGGGACTCTGTTACCTAGAGTGATGAGTGCATGTAACAGACCCGGATGGTTTCCCACTCTTTTTCGATAAGGTCCTGCAACTTTTTAACGTGTTCAAAATGCTTCCACTGACACACGGGACCCACAGCTTTACATGACTCTCCGAACCATGAGGCCCCCGAACCAAGGGTTCTATATATTAGATAAGAGGGAGCAAAACGTTACGTAATCTTTAGAATTCACCGTCTCGCATGTTTTGCCGACCACAAAGAAAACAGAGTACCAACAATAAAAGCAATGGCTGCCTCCGCTACTTCACATACTGTGGGTGCCGCTTTGCAATAACACTAATCGGTAGTGATACAAATTCATGTATGTGTTAGAGGTGGCCAGGTATAATAACAGTGTACCTGATCATTTGCTCAGTCTCTTTTTTCTCATAATGCAATGCGCGCTTAGTAAAAGATTGTATTCATTGAGGCGTTTTATTAAATCAAAGACGACTGATGTATCATTTTCTTTGGTTTGGCCCATGGGTAAGACAAAAGTTAACCACACCATAGCACCCAACATCCACCAACTGATATTTTGGCCGATGTTTGTATCGAATTGACCATATGTGTGTATACAAGGACCCAAACTGATAATTATCCGTGCATAATTCAAAATGTCAGCGCCCAGCACGGAGCGACTGGTTTTTGAATGCGTTTCACCTCCTTGCGCCGGACCCCAATGCATACACCTGCACATTTTGCGCAATGGGTGGGAGCGAGAAATTCCATAATCACACTGCGTGCAATATGCCAATTATCCGACCGTATAGGAACTACATTTTTTGAGTATGACCACGAAACCCGACTCTTGCGGGGCTCGAACCAGGGCCGCTCGATTGATCTTCTACTCTGCCGACGGTTCAGCCGCCCTTAGATCGCTCGGCCACCTCGCCCTGGCTAGGTAGTTAGGTAGTACTCTCAAATTGTGGTTGTCACATTTTCCATAGGGGCCATTTAAGTTTACACAGGGGTCAAACTTTGAAATATGCCCACCACCCATCATGTTGAAAGGTGTGCCATATTGTCAGTTCTAGTCATAAGGATTCCAAAAAATGTATAGTTTGTACATTATTACCATGGTTTTGGAGTTATAGGTAAAAAAATGGCTAAATGGTTACAAAAGCACCTACTTGTTATATTTACATACAAACATAACAGATCTATTCGACAGGATGACATTAACAGAAAGCAATGATTAGCAGACATAAGTCATGACAGTGAATTCGAATGCCTTCAGATTTGCAAGCTCACTGGCGATTTTAAGAATAGCGTGAGTGGTCACTCAAAGACAGCTTAAAAGCCAAGATGGACGTGTGATGAAAACTAAGGCACATTCAGCCATGAAAAAGCGATAAGGGATACTGATATTCTACCGTGTATCTCTCGTAGACAGAAGCATTCAAGAGAGAGAGCGTATATATTGTGCCCATGAGAATAAAACAATCTAACTTTGTGAATATTATACAAGTCAGATTAGGTACATGTCTATACAAAAATAAGTAGGTGATATAGAGCCGTCCAGACGATTTCGTGACGCTCTCTTCCGTAGATAGCACGGGTGCTTTAAAAAGTTTCATATGGCATGTGGAGTGGATGTGTGGGTGGGTTTATGGGAGGTAGTGTGTGTATGAAATGTGGGTGTGTGTGTATGCATTGTGTGTGTGTGTGTTTTCCACGATACGTTATTCCCAAACTTATTGTAAAGAAAATTTTACAGGTATGATTTTCTGCTAAAGCGCCCGATTACCCCGATGCTTAAAGGGACATGTGAGCCATGACTCGTTCAATAACCACGATGTCCTTAAACATATAAAAATTCGTATCACCAGAACTGTTGGCCCAACGTGTGGTTATTGAAATCTTCGTTTTCTTTAGTTGGTTCAAAAACAAGTCGTCTTGTTTTTGTTCTGTTGTTGTAGATTTTATCAATAGTCAGAAAACTTTGAAGCACTGCGCCTCTACGCTCCGCGTTATGAAGTGTACTTATCCTACATCTTACCACTAATGTTTATATATCCCTACGACAATTGTAGATTTATTTCATCGTTTGTTACAGATCGTATAAATAACTAAGTGCAATGTCTGTAATTATCTATTATGTTGGTGTCTGAGATAAAAAACAAGATAAACAGGCATATATTCTAGTGTACTCTTGATTCAAAATCTCCAATGAAAAAAAAAATCGGGAAATTTTTCTATGGGCAAAAGGTTGCCCATAAGGCATGACAGTGAATTCGAATGCCTTCAGATTTGACCACTCACTGGATATTTTAAGATAGCGTGAGTGGTCACTCAAAGATACAGCTTAAAAGCCAAGATGGACGTGTGATGAAAACTAAGGAACATTCCAGCCATGAAAAGCGATAAAGGGATACTTGATATTCTACCGATGTTATCTCTCGTAGACAGAATTCAAGAGAGCGTATATATTGTGCCCATGAGAATAAAACAATCCTATACTTTTTGAATTATTATTACAAGTCAAGATTTGTACATGTCTATCCAAAATAAGTAGGTGATATAGAGCCGTCCAGACGATTTCGTGACGCTCTCTTCCGTAGATAGCACGAGTGCTTTAAAAGTTTCATATGGCATGTGGATGTGTTTGTGTGGTTATGGGGAGGTAGTGTGTGTATGCATGTGTGTGTGTGTGTTTTCCACGCTACGTTATTCCCAAACTTATTGTAAAGAAAATTTACAGGTATGATTTTCTGCTAAAGCGCCCGATGCTTAAAGGGACATTGTGAGCCATGACTCTGTTCCATAACCACGACTTTCCTTAAAATATAAAATTTTCGTATCACCAGAACTGTTGGCCCAACGTGTGGTTATTGAAATCTTTCGTTTTCCTTTTAGTTTGGTTCAAACAAGTCGTCTTGTTTGTCTCTTGTTTTTGTATGACTTTTATCAATAGTCAAGAAAACTTGAAGGCACTGCGCCTCTACGCTCCGCGTTATGAAGTGTACTTATCCTACATCTTACCACTAATGTGTAATATACCTACGCAATTGTACTAATTTATTTCATCTTTTTTACATATATTATAAATAATAAGTGCAATTTCTGTAATTATCTATTTATGTTTGGTGTCGGATAAAATAAAATATAAATATGAATATATTCTAGTGTACTCTAGATTCAAACTCCACTGAAAAAAAATCGGAATTTTCTAATGGACAAAAATGAGTTGCCCATAAGGCATAGGTCATGCAATTGTTTAGGCCTACTCATAATACGAAAACGTGCCATCGAAATCAACTTCAATTTGGGAATTACGCTTTTTTGAAGATATCTTGCGTGAATCATTAACTAAACATACGATGCTAAACTAAGAAATGCACCTTTAATGTTCCCTGCAAACTTGCAAAGAACGTGTTACTTTTACCGCTATATAAGTTATATATTTCTAATGAGCTTGGGAAAGAAGGCTGATTTCTGGTTTAGAACTAGTACACTAACTGCTAACTCGTCCCTACAAGTGACCATGGGATCTACACTGAAATCATAATCACCTTAGGCAACTCATCAACAATTACAGTGTGCTCTTTTATCACATAGATATCAATGGACTTTGCTGATGCTATCTTCCGTAGATAACCAGAGTTCAAAATGGTCCCATAAAAATCAACAAATCTTGCGCTACTGTGAAGAGATATGGTGTAAACCGGAGAGAGTATATTAAAAGCAACGTGCTTGAATATAAAAAGTGATAAGGCAGATAGGTAATGTACGTAGTAGAAGTGCATGATCTACCAATTCCCCTTTATTATGTTTATTGAGTGATTACATTGCCAGTTGGTCATGTTAGCAATTATAGTTTCTCTGTTCCCTGGGAAATGAAGGACCCATTATAAATCGTTCACCATTTCAAATATCTTGGCGCCTTTTGCATGCAGTGTTGATGGTGCAAATAGCAAAGAATACAACTTCCGGATTGGAAAATCCATAGGTGCTTTGTAAATTGACTAGTGGTATGGTCATAAATGAGAATCCTATATATATATTCTTGAATTTTTGTGAAAGAAGGTTTGAAGATGTTTTCTATAGTTTGAAGGGTGCTGATGATTGGTCCAAACTCTGGGAAAAGGTGAGATGAGGTGTGGTGAGGTAAGGTGAGGTGGGGTGGGTGGTGGGATGAGGTGAAGGGTGAGGTGAGGTTTTTTGGGACACAATCTCAAAACAGTACACCAATGTAAATCAACAGGTGCATGAGGATAGACGAAAATGTCAACATGACAAGCCACCTGATTTTCAGGTGTAAGATAAGGTGAACCTTGTTATTGACTATGGGCCCACCGCCATCACTGTCAGAAGGGTTAAATGCTGAGAAGGGTCTCAAAAAACAAAGGTCTCAAGAAACAAAGGTCTAAAAACAAACAAAGTCTAAAAACAAGCAGAAATCTCACAAAACAAACAAAAGTCTCAAAAAACAAAGGTCTCAAAACTTACAAAGGTCTCAAAATTAGGTGGCCAAACTTGTTCGAGCTTAGGCTCATTTTTGGCAGCCCTCCCAATTGTTATTATAAGCCAGTCTTTCTTTATGCGTGTAAATGGAAAATAAATTGAAACTGAAACTGAAAATTACACAGAGGTCTCAAAAACTCGTAACGGTCTCAAACCACACAAATGTCTCAAATTATTTATTTGTTAACACTCAAAATTTATTATCGTTATAATTTTGTAAAATTCCCTAGTTGATTAGAGATGCAAAATGAAAATATTTTTTAATCTGTAAAAATATGTTAACGCGTTAGAATTTCCTTTACATATTGATTATAATGTGGCTAATTTAACATTTATTTTAGAAATAAGAAATACACTTATATTCAAATTACATTAAAATAAAGGGAAGAAGAGAGAGAGAGAGGGAAATCTGTACCTAAGTATAAGATAGTTTACAATGTCAATCACGTACGTTTTTCAATCAGAACCTCTCCCGAGATTTATTGAAAAAAATAATAAAATAATAACAATAATCTCCGGTTTCTTGAAATTGAGATATAAACATGGTTGGATAGCCACCTATCCAATTTCTTTTTACGTTTTCCACTCTGTGCAGACTATAATATAGCTTAGCATGTAGATGATTGGGTCTCAATACAGAAATACTCATATTGTTGGCGTCTAAAAACCCAGACATTAAACAAATATCGGTATCTACGTGAAACAAATGCCAAAAAGTCATGAACAAAATTATAAAGGCACGTCCAGGTTAAAAATCGGGAATTGGACCGGGTGGGGCAATATACTTTACGTTCCCTCCACGCAAAAACCTTCATTAATTAAATGATAATTGTATACAGCTAGCTTCATTTATTCACTTCAATTATCAGATTTTATTATTTTAATGTATCGTCGCACATTATACTTGTGCATATATTTAAGTGTCTCCTATTTTAAAAGAAGTCGGCGCCTATTCAATGCCTAATAATCTGTAATCTTTAAAAACCACGATGACGCTTATTAGCTCTCTTCTCTACCTGCTAAAACCTATGGCCCTTATTCTAATTAACTCGCAGTTTTGGGGCCTATAATTATGTTGTGTTTCAAATCAAGAACAAATTACCACCAGTAGGACTCGAAAAAATTGATCCGTCTGTCCGGCCACCGTGTGTTTGCAAAAATAATATTAGCATTAAGTCAATCTATTGAAATTCGACGCGCAGTACAAATGCATTGAAGCCCTCCCTGTGAATAATATTTAGGCATAGCTTACATTATCGCACCTATATCATTTGCATTAGTCTTTAACGGAAATAAAGGAACCGATCAGAGTAGTTGAGAAAGGTTTAGGTATCACTTGAAAGCAAAATTTTATAGTCATATAAGAAAGCAGCCATTCATCAATGCCAATATTGCATTATAGTAATGGCATCTGCGCAATTCGCCACTTTCATGTAAATGGGCATTTGACACGTTTTCAGTTGTTCACCTGGGCACTGTTGATGTATGACAGAGCCCTCCTTTTGATATTGCCACACAATAATGCTCAAGAATATCGGAGGATAGTATTTTTAAAACCTAACATTAAGTTCAAGCCTAAGCACTTTTAGGAGAACTCCCTGCATTTTGGTGTCATCTTGACATACATTCTCTATTGTTGTGCTATCTACTGTAGATGCAACCATTGTGGTTTAATGGCCTCCATTTTTCTGATTAAAACTCTTAAAAGTATTATTTTCTTTCTCATTGTATTTGAGAAACGAGTCTCACGGGAAAAGCACTTGTTTACTATAAATAGAGAAAAGGGGATTCTCTAGAGTTGTTTTGCTAAGGCAAACCTGTTAGATTGCACAATGGGGGAAGTCGGGAATTCCCCAAGAATGTTAAACTTAGAAACTTGTATTATATGTTTTGAGATCAAAACATTGTGATCAGGGATTTTCCCCACAAAGTATAATAGGAAAGTGATGTGATTCAGATGAAGTACATTTATTGACACAGATTTTCAATGGTCAGCTAGTGCAAGGTTATGATGAGGCATGATTCTGTAGGGTAATATCTATTTTTTAAACTGTGATCGTGTGTGGAAGCAGTATATATTTGAGATTTAAGCTAAGTCTCAAGTCTCACCTCTCCTCTCGCTCTCCTCGCAATCTCGCCGCCCTGTAGTTGAAATCAAGAGCTATACCCAGAGCTCTGGAGCTATACATTATAATTACCGCTAGTTTACTCTACAACAGGAGATTTGAGTCTACCTTGAGTGCCATATTTAACATTTTGGATCCACCGGAGCTTGATATCTAAATTGTCTGCTGTCGCCAAAGACTTCATTTCAGTTTTTCGGAATCAAAAAGGATTCAATTGTGGTCCGATATGAGGACATAGCGACAGACTGGATGGTGTGTATATACCTGATTTATTATTGTGAAACATTTGTCGTCGAGGGAATCCCCGTCGTCTTGAAACTGCTGGACCGATTACGCTTCAGGACCTGAGAATATCCCTTGATTATTACCGCACCTGAGTTTTGTATGAACTTGTGCGCTGGTCAGTTTGGTCTTCGCTGAGAGGACCATAGCCATCGTTTACTGCAAACGCCTCTTTTGAACATTATAAATAATGTATCAGTTATATAAATTGTGTTGTAATTGGTGTTAATTTTGATTTATTTAATGTTTTGGACATAACCAAAGTCCCTTGAACCAATTTACAAATCATTAAAATCTGTTATATTATACTAAACTTTAGATCACTTTGTGCACAAGGCTCATTATTAGTGTCTTGAATGTTTTCCTCTGACCTTAGAGAAGACGCCTATAAGATCGGTCCCCATAACAATTGGTCTACGAGAACCCAGCATTGGAACAAATTTTAGAAAAATGTAATTCCCCAACAATGAACCAGTAATACACGTTCGATAAACAATCCATTATTATGCATGACATTTAAATCCCTATAAGGATGACATTCCTCCTAGCAAGCAAATACAACATGACCAAAACGTAATTTTGCAATTCTGTTTGGGTATCAAAAAGGTTTGAAATATTTCACATATTAAATCATTTTTTTGCCGTTTAGCATTTGTTGAAAATGTTTTTGTAACCGTATGGCACATGTTTATAAATATTTTAATCGCGTTGTTGTATTCTTTTCTTTTTGGATCATCTCGCAAAGCAGCAGCTATGCTTGAAAGTAAAACATTAAGGAAGTTTTTTTATTTTGTTTCCATCCAAATAATAAACTTGTTTAGCGTCCTACAAACCCGTTCGCCCGCTTTTTTCACGTTTTCTCGCCTGTATCGCACTAATTGAAGTCAGTTAACAAAACATATGCAATAACCGCCTACAAATATGCCTTTCAAGAAAAGCATTGATTAAACATAGTCTGCAAGAAGTTGGGCATGCACGTAGCATGAATCATACATTAGGAGCGGGCCGACGTCTACGAGTCGCTACTTACCGGCTTCTGAACATCAATATTTCAGATTATTCATTGTTTTAAATATAAGTTTACGAGGAACACATTCCATGAATCAAACACAATTAGAGCCGTTAAGTCAGTGGTTTTGAGAACCAAAACCAAACCGCGGAACCTAGGTGTTTGGCATTTTAATAATTCTATGGCGTTGGATCAACGTACACTGGCTATACCTTAGAAAAACCTTAGTTACAGATTGTAACCCTTTGCCCTGCAGGCGAATGTACTCGCTTAGAGATCATTTTTTTTTCAAAATTGTCAAATGGTTCTTTCACGACCATATTCGGATTCACTGAAAGATTGTATTTAAATGATTCCAAACAAGCCTAGTCTTAGGTTTAGCTAGCTTTGAAAGATACTGAATTGGTATGTTCATGGTTCCAACTTCTGGGAAAAGTTTAGAGAAGTGTAATCCCAAGCCATCTCAAACCACTCTGCCTTAGTATTATACCTTCATATAATCTACCAGGGATGAAAAGGTTAAATCTGACGAATCAATGGCTCTATCATGTCTGAACGAGATTTGATGGAATTATGGAGAGTACAATGACCCCGACTTGGTACTTGCATTCTCCCTATATTAACATTACCAGTTTTAAAAAAAGCGAGACATTTTCTCTTTCCAAAAAGGTTGCTAATTTTATTTATGAAAAGATTGATAAATTTATTTTTTAAGTCCTTTTTTTTAAAACAATTGCCTTCTCCCAAATGTTGTCTACGTCTACTCGTTCAACCTATACATGTACCCCCCCGTCCCAACCACTTCAGACTGTTATTACACACCCGCGGCCGGTTACGGCAAAAAACACTGCCTGAAAGACACGTCTGAAAATATGCATACTTTCTTCTGGCGTCATGCATAAAAAATATTCATTCCATAATCCAAATCAATGAATATAAACCATGTAATAATCGATACAACAACGCGAAGGACAACTTCTTAATTAAAATAATTGAGCATAAGATTCTTTAATCATCGGATTTTAGTAACATACATGTTCATCATAGCTCGCGACTATACTGCTAGTTTTGACCTTTGCATTGATGTTGCTCATCATCTCCATAATATGTCTCTGTGTCCTTCCTCTCCACCCACGTGTATAAAATTCGAGGATTTACGGCTATATTTTGGTGTGATGTTGTTTGAGTCTAGTGTTAATTTAACAAATTTTGCAAGAAGAACGTCTCATATTTACTTGGTACTTGAAAATAATTTCAGGCACTGCTAAAAACCTTGTGTAAAATTTCGTTGGGTTAAAAATTGAAAGGGAAAAATATTCAAAACTGACGTTCAACGCCGATACAATTTATTAACCCAATAGGTGTCCCAATGCTGGATAGGCAATTATTTATCAACGAATTGAAGGTCTATACCTAAATATTGTAGGCCACAATCGGAGATGACACTTCTACCACTAATGCTGTAACCTGAAAATTGGGGAGAGTTTGAGAGAGAGAGAGAGAGAGAGAAAGAGAAAATGACTAAATAGGTACAATAAAAGCATTTTGCTTATTAAATTTTAAAATACACTCATATGATTTTAAAGTAAATGTTTTTGTTTTTGGAAACTCTTCTACTTTCTACTAAAATGCTTTAAAAATCCAATGAAAATTATATACCTCCTGTTAATAATAAGTTATAAATCATATTTTTTAAATCATAGTCAATGTTTAACGTTTCTCATCAGATTTTTGTATCAATTTACGGTATTCCTCTTCAAGGTTTAAGGAACCACTTCGATATTTTATTTATTCAAATTTAAAGTTTCCAATCTTCATTATCGGCTCACGAAATAAGTGCACGATGGAGTGAACTTTCAATGGACCATTGATACACGCTTTGAATCTATTTCTGATAAGAGCTATAATTGCACAGCGATTTCTACGTCAACTCTGCTATCTTCAGTAGATAGCTTTGGCATTATCAGAATAAAACACTCGTCCATAACTATAATGAATACAATATAAACTACCCATTAAGCATTAAAAGTTATTATTACGGAATATCAGCACAAAATCAAGAATGAAATTCAGGGGTTACAACCTTTATTTTCAGTCATGCTTACGTTGTTGTGGAACAATTATAATACCCGTGACTATTAGGCATGTGCATCTTGCAGCAATACGACAATCAGGGTCGAAGAAAATGGAAGTTGTGATCATCTATATACAAAATCTCTGATCATGTTTGATGATGATTTTTCATAGTAGAATATATTTCGAAAAGAGGCATTTGCTGCTATTTTAAAAATAATTTGCTGCTATCACACACTTGAAGAGGAATCCCCGCACCGTGCCATATTGCACGTGCACAGACTGCCATCAATGACCCCGCCCATGCAGCATTTACGCTGTATGGAGAAATGCAACATAATAGATGGATCTGAAATTAGTGGTTGAATTTTGGGATAAGCCGCTCAGTTAAATCTATTTACACTTAAGCGTAGTCCCAAATATATCGCCATAGTCCATACATTAACTCTGGAATACTACTCTCTAACCCCTAGGCCGGCGAACTAGGGGTGAATACGTTTTTAACATCCCTCCTTGGATTACGCCGACCAGGCTGTGCACTATAAGCAATTCCCTAACCTGTCCTACACCAAAGTTTTAGAAATGGGTATGAACCAGAAAATTGTATGATCTGGTAAATATGGTTAAAAATAATCATACAGTAAAGAACCAATGCTGCATGAGTAACAAGTGATGATATCGTCTAGACTGAGTGGGTCACATTATTAACATCATCTATGATAAACAGACCTCATCAGCACTTAACGTTTTGCACGCTGTGGTGTTTCCGCGTGTGAATAATAAATCATTATTTGTGGTGTTAGTTTAAGAACCACTAACCCAACTCAAGGTGTGTTTAGACTATTTTAGATATAATTGCATGCTCATTGCAAAAATATTTATAAAAAGCATAATTTTGACATTTTTGGTAATAAAATGTAATATTGTGGCAACACTGATGTCAGTCCTGCTTGTCATTAACTATGCGTCAGACATAGCGTTACAAATGGTACGACAGGGCATAGAGGTTAACCACGTGTTTTGTCGAAGCCGTTGCAAATGACACAGGTTGCAAATGAGACGCCGGGTACGGGTGGGGGTGGCCATGGATGGAAACCCAGGCCGAGACAATACGCTCGGCGCATTTCTTGTAATATCTTTTTTGCGTATATCTTTAAGACTAAAAACTGCGTGACCAAATAAGCAATCAAACACGGGTTTTATTTTCTATTAGGTACAAGTGTTGAATAGAGCTATTTGAGGGTTAGAATAAATATCAATAATAATACAGAGCAATAGCACGAGGGGAAATTGCCTAGCATTTTTAGTATTGTTAATTCAATAATAACTGGATGACAGGCTAATTTGGTGCGGTTTGGTGCATTTTGTGATGCAAATGTTTTGATTTATTGTGTGACAAAAGACACACCGACTTAACAAATTTTATGCGGGGTCAAATCGTATGGTCTAATTTTTTTAAAACATTACACACAATTCCGTCGACATTGCTAGACCTGAATCAATAACATCGCCAGCTGAATAAACAACAATGCTATCAGATTTTGGTAAACAGATTAAAGCGAAGGAGAATCCAGATTTCGGATGTCAAACATACAATTCTCTCAAGAGCGTAATAAAAAACAATTCGGATCTCTTTTCGTTACTCAATATTGCTATCTACTGAAGACGAATATCAAAGTATGGCACGATGCTGTATAGAATAGTAAGAAACACGGATGGTTTACTCACCATTTTGGATGGTTTCTTCTGTAGATTTCAAGAAAAGAAGACGTAAGATTAAAGAAATAGCGTTATTTTTTTCAGGTTGTCCTCTTCGGTAGCAACGGCGAAGGGGTTACCCACTACTGACTCGTCAGTGACGAACCAGACGCTTTTATACGTGACGTATGACGGGCTGATGTGTAATAGTGGCGCACGTGCAAAATTCTAGTGCAAACCGGTGCCTAATGAGGCATTGATATATTTTTGTTGTTGATGATTTATTCCGGAAAGTTTAACGAAATGGTGATTCAAAATATGTCATACGCTATGTAATTGTTTTATTTTGAATTGTATGACAGTATTAAAATGTATTATTTGAATTATTTATACATTATGCATATTCCGCGTCCTAACCAAAGAAATATCTTATTTCTAAATAATATTATCACACAGTATAATGTTGTTTATGCTTTAAACATATTTTGTGCTTGTTTTTCTTTTTGATATTATCTTTCAGTTCTTTTTCTGTAATTCTCTTTAGTAGGCTATCATAGCCAAAGTATAACACAGTAAATTATATAATTGCTATACAAAACACCACCAATTGATTTTTGTTAGCTTTATCATATTTAGAGTTGAATGGTTGAAAGCATAGCATCTTTACGTACAATTTAGGAATGATGATGGGTGATAATTTGGACAATTAAACTTTTTATTTTTCATCATTCTTAAATTATGGAGATAAAATAGTTTTAGACACCCCGAAGGCCTATGGAAATTAAACAAAAAAATCTGAATTTAGCAGAGGACTGTAGTGAGAGAGTGTGCGCTTCCGGATAAAATTGTGAATTTTTGCACACAAGTACTTTAGGCATTGATAATCCATAAAATTGATGGAAGCACTTGCCAACCCCCCTTAATGGACCCCAGTTTGGGTTTCAAGGTTATACAGGGGGTCAAAGTTTTAAAATGTTCCGATTGTGTTGAAAAGTACACGATGATGTTTGTCTGGTTACAGGGCATTCCACAAGGTATAGTTTACACTATCCATGGTTTATAAGGTTTTCGGAGTTATGGGGTAAAAACAGTGAAAAAGTCAATTTTGGTGGTGACATGGTTAAACGTTCCCTTTGATTAAGTAATTTATGATGCAATTGTTTTCCCCTAGCTAAAAGGATGAAATAAGGAATAGTGTTGCCTTATCGTATGCTGTAGTTTTATCACGTTATCCAACAAAATAGGTTCACAGGTCAAGAATCCCCCCCCAATACTGTTACTTTATGCGCCATTTTGGTTAATAACCAAACACGTAAGAGAGTCAAACTCTTCTTCCTATTCATTCTATGAGCTGGACCGACAACTTGAACCACGTTTTTTAAAATTGGAGCAGACTTTAAATTTTTTACCCGGTACAAACCACAATGATTTGTTTTCACCATTTTAACAGTTTTACCCCATAATTCCAAAACTATAAGCCTAGGTAGTATAAACTATACCTTTTTGTAATCCTTTTAACCAGACAACATATGGGTTGCTTTTCACACAATTGGAACATTTTTTTTTTACCCTTTGTTCACCTTGAACTCCAAGCTGGGGGCCATGAAAGGGGTGTGGAAGTGCTTCCATCATTTTCTTTGGATTATCGATGGATAAAGTACTTGTGTACCAAATTCACACTTTTATCCAGATTTTGTACAACTCCACCGATGAAGTCCTGTGGCACTAACATCCCCACTAATTCTCTTTCGACTATGTTCAAAATGTGTTCCATTGCACCTAAAGAACAAAGTGACTTTTACGGAGAATGAATGGTTTATTATACCTCATCAGAGCTCACGCTGTAACTGGCAGCATTTCTTGCCAACAAATTACCGTAATGAATTATTGTATACTGTACTACCTAATTCAAATCAAAACATACATGTATACATTTAGTCATTACAGAGATTGTGAAGGCATATAGAATAAAAAAGCGCTGACGAACACCTAGCTTAGTGGACCTAACCACAAATGTCATCCAAATTTTTTACGGTGCATACTGTAAAAAATTACAGTTTGTTGTAAAATATATTACATCGACTGTAAAATAAAAAATGCAGTGAATTTGAATGGAAACCCGTAAACTGGTTTTTACGGGATTTGGTTGGCAGAATTGCTGCTAGGAGTTTCTTGTAAAATTGGACCTGTTATCTATGAGCTGTCTCTCAGTTTTGGTCCCGGTATGATGGGTGGTATTTACACAAAAAGCCCGGCTCTAGGTGCGCTCGGGAGTCCAGGGTGTGCTTGGGTTTCATGCGACGTACTAAAATAGAACAATCCTCTGTTATACTCTTTACTGGAAACACGTCAATATATGATATTGCAGGTTATTCCGTTATAAGACAATTCGTAGTGGGTCCAAAACCAGAATCGAACCCGAGCGCAACCCAAGCGCACCTAGAGTGGCACCTACCTAAAGGCACACCTATACTCTAAATACAAGGATTAAAATAAATCCCAAGGAATTGTGATTGGACCAATCCCTTTTTAGATTTAAAATTAAATCTTAGATAGAATTTTAAATCTCTAAGATTTAATTTTAAATCTAAAAATGGATTGGTCCCTAATCACAATCATTTGGGATTTATTTTAAATCCATGTAATTTAGAGTGTAGAGCGCACCTAGAGCGCACCTAGAGCGGGACGTTTTGTGCTAAAATACCATCATATCCTCGCCTTAGGCGCTCAATAGATCTCACGACCTTGCATGTGTTGAGGACCCTTTCACTAAATGATGAAGGGTGGTGTGAACAGTGAGACTTAACTTGTAATATTTTAGATATTTACATTCAATGTGCAAGAGATATTATGGGAAATTACCATTTTTATAGTGTTGTTGAGGAGTTTGGCGGCCATTTTGAAAGTGGCCCTAACCCATGGAACAGGACACTGAAATTCACAAAAGTTGAAACTATCCCTAAATGATGTCATTAAGCAAAAAAAAAAATGCAATACTGTAAGCATTCCACACTTCTGAAGTAGCCTGACCAGTATTTTTTTTTTTCTTGTAATCGTATTGAAAATTCATAGTGTATAAGATGTTGTATTATTTAACAATTCGTATATAAGAAAGACCAGTACATTTTTTTTTTTTAAATTTGGGTCATTTTTTATTTTAGGCCTGGTTAATTTACAGTATTTCGCTGTCATTTTCAAATTTCCGTCCAGCCAAATACTGTCATGTTCTCAGCCTTTTTACAGTACTTTTACAGTGCAATATGAAAACGAAACCTGAACTCGTTTCTGGCCAAAAAAAAACTAAAAAAGCTAAAAGGCCACCGCAAGGTCTTTAAATCGTATTAATTTTTGTTCAATGGCTTGTGTTTTTAAGGCGGATTGGGTCACGTTAGCTTGCTGCCGCACCAGTCTCCAGAGAGATATTCTCCCAAAATCGTGGTTGGACTTGCGTTTCCTAGCTGTGCGACGCGCGTAAAACCCACCCTTGCGTACACTGTTGCGATCTCCGAAGATAGCATTATGCACGCTTTGGGGCCCTTTACCTGTTTCCAATGAAGTGCATAGTACATTAAGCCTCTGACTGTGCTGTTTACAGAATTTCACGCATGTATTATACACAAATTGAGTGAAAGATTATTATTGCTATATATATAAACGGGACCATTCCAGTAATAAATATCCTTCTTTTTTCCGAAACTTAGCCGCTTCTCTCCTTTGATTTTTTCAACACACTTTTACAAAATGTCGTTCGGACCGTGTGTGGGTTCTTTTAATAATCTCTATGTCAGCAATGTCTAATAAAAAATACAATCTCAAATGACAAGAGTATTTTGTTTTCCAACAACAGTTCACAGTCTTTAAATGACAAATGCATAAATATGATGATAATCTGATTTTATATAGTTTCGTTGAAGGAATATCATTTTCATTTTAACCGAATTTTCGGCAGTAAAGTTAAATGAGGATCCTTATTATTTTGCCTCGGGTAAAATCCCCTAAAATCAAAAAAAAAAAAAAAAAAACACTTTTTATGTACACTTTCATATAGATATAAGACATTTTTCATGTCAATAATTATATCATTTTAATGGAAAACGTTACTTTACTATAGAATGAATTCAAGGGTAACGTTACGGCCGTAGAAAATGGTCGTAAATATAAAAAGGAATGTCTTTAACATTGCACGTTATAGGCCTACTTGTTGATTATCTTCCATTTTGGTGAAGATTTGATTCATTTACTTGTAACTTAGAAATACATTTTTAAAAACATTGTGAAGAAGTGAGCAAATCTAAACACCCACAGTCAACTGATACTAAGGCTTTTGACATTTTAGCTGTGATTTCTCTTCTCAAAGCAAAACCTGGTGGCCGCATGCAGCGCCATTTCAGCAGATAGTGGCCGACAACTTGGCATAATAAACAGACAAGTGGCAAATGCTGTTGTTTTTTAATTCCCTGAACCAACTTAATATCGTTTACTTCGTAACAGGAACGAATTTTGACAACAGTATTTAGAAAATTGCTACGAAGTAAGATAATATTGCGTCCAGCTAAAACTGGTTTCAGAGTGTGAATTGAGGCTACACACGCTTAAATGCATTCAAAATCACGAATCTGGACCGCCCCTTGCTTTAATACTTTCCTTAATCACCTTTCCATAACCCTTTTCTTGCCCTTTCTTACCAGTCTTTTTATTGATTCTCCTCATAACAACCAACATATCAATATAAAATAAAAATTACAAAGGAGAAAACAATTCTCATAAATTTTATCAATGCAGCATATTTTGGCGTGCCTGTGTTATTGTTCGACGTGGCGCTATAACGTTTTGCCATGCGTGACACTTGTGGCGTTTTATGACGCAACCTCAATATCGCGTTGGTATTTTAGACTACTACAATGCCGTTATTTTCCGAAAAAACAGAAAAGAAAGTTCGGTGACCACCTACTTTTTTCTGGCATTAAATCGACAGATCGTTTAGTGCGCAACTTTTATTAAAATTTGAGCAAAGTTATCGAACCGATTTTTTTTATTTTTAATAGTTCAAATATGCCGGGAAAAAATTAATTTTCCCTGACCGTGTGTACAATTTTTTGGAAAAAATAGCGTTTTTAATAGAATTTTTCTCAAAACGAGTTCGGTGACCCCAGTTTATTTCTGAAATTTGATGTACACCGATGAAAGTTCATTTACACGAAATCTTAACAAATCTATCGACGATCTATCGTGACCCAATCACCTTAAGATTTCATGTGGCATTTTCCATAGGTTCTATGCCTTAAGTTTTCAGACCCTATGCTTTGGTAAGCGCCGAGTGTTCATAAGGTTGCATACAAAGGGGATGTAATCAATCTTAAAGCAGCACTGGCACATTTTCACAAAATTTAATTTCCTTCAATTTGTTCGCATGATAGTCCCCTGGCCATTGAAAAATACAGATTAGTTGCAGATATAATAACACTATCCAAATTCAGATAGGGGCGTGATAAGAGGCCAAAGACATCCAGGTAATTTCCGTAACTTGAATCAACACAGTGTCTTATTACATAATATCATAAATTCATACTCATTGATCTTAAAACCTAAGGTCACAGGCCGGTAAAACAGGGTAGAAGCTGTGGGAATCAACTCTGGCACGTGTTTTCCTAATTTTAAACGCCATTCCGTCCGTCTGCTGAATTAATGACCCCGGGTCTTTTATTATAATCGCCCAGCTTACCCATAAGGGCGCTGATATTGGTCTTTACAAGGTGGATGGCCTGATTTAGTCCTATATTTTGTCATATTAATAGAATGACTTTTACCCCAAAACCGCATCTGTAAAGTTTCTCGCCGATATTTCAACCCGTTTTGAAGTGAGAGCTAAAAACATGATTTTTTAACCCCCATAGAGTACGCTGTAAAATTAATATTGGGTCGAGCCAAATGGGGCACATTTTCGCTCATAACATCCAAACCAATCTCCTTTATCCCTAAGATTTCACAGGGTACATGAGAAAAATAGTAGCTTTCTTCTGATACCAAATTTTTTCCACGTTCCGGTAAAATCTGGGGGCCCTGGGGACGAGGCTATTAGCGATCGGGCCATGGTACCTTTAATATCATTCCAGGTGAAGGTCTTAATATAAGCTTACACACCATGTATAAATATCCATTTTGGAAAATCTGGAGGGCGCACAGTGTCTCTTAAAACTTGGGGGAAAAATCATGTGCTGCTTTAATAATATAATAATGACCATTTTTATTATAGCGCTTATATCCCCGTAAACAGGTTCAGAGCGCGGTGACAATTATTATTATTCCCGCCGCCTTCAAAACTCTTTAAATTATTTTCGCGTTAATCTAGTGGCGCTCAAGACATTCCTTACAACGCCAGAGCCTAGTTGTAAAATTCCAACAAGGAAAACCGAGCCACCTATGTTCGCTTATCATCTCATCTAAACAAAGGAATCCGGTTGAAAAACGGATTTACCTGAAGCATGTAGTTCTTACTCCATTTTTAACCCCAGAAAAATGAACAAGTTCTTAGGTGCTTTTTTTATAATTAAAAAAAAAACTCCCCATACACCCAAATCACGGGTGCATTTAGTCACAACCAGCCATACCCACACACACACAACGCACTTGGACGAAAAACAAGTGGTGGTACTTACAGATTACCTTACCTCGGGATAGCCAGATTTTTTTACATCCGAATTTAAACCAATACTACAAATTTCGACGCGATTTCGCTTTCCAAAATCAAGATGCTCAGTTTTTTTTGAGTGGGTTTTTTTTTGAGGAAAATTGGAAGACACGTCATCATTTACATCAGCTTTAAAAGAACACGGGTGACTTTAAACATGGTAAACCCGGGCTTTTGGCGTACCAATGCTCAATCCTACTCACTGTCGACTAACCCATTCTACTAGTTGCGCCACAACACGTTTTTTTTTGTCCTGGGGGGGGGGTTACTCCGCTAGATAATGGCTGCATTGAAACGGGGAAACCTGTTCTAACGTATTCTCACGGGCAGTACGACCTGCGGTATTTTTTTTTAAATTCACACTTAAAAATTCACCGAAATCCTGCTATTTGTTTCACTCGCTTCGCTGACTTTTGAAACTTAAAATATTTTTCTTTTGTCAAAACAGTGATTTTCTACATGCAAGGCGGCGACGAAAAGAAAACCCTGTTTTACCGGGCGGAGCGGACCTTTCGAGTAGGTTCGGTCGGATCGGTCGAATTTTTTTCTTTTTTAATTTTTTTTTTCTTTTCCTGAGATCAAATTTGCCTAATTCCCCAAAATCTGAAAAATCAGAGAAAAAATGAAAAACATTTTACAAACAATTTTCTAAAAAAAATTGCCAAATTGATAAATTGGGTGGGCCAAAAACAGGCTGATTTTTACAATTGATGTTTTTTGGATAAAGTTTTTTTTAAAAAAAAAAATCTGCAAAACTGATCAGGGTTCGTTCCGGGCCCATAAACAGGTTGTTTTTTTATTTTCGTCGCCTAAAGAGGGAAAATATCTTCAAACGTTAAAAATCAAGGTCTGGTTGGACGCATATACCTAATACTGGGTTGCTGTTTTTTACATTTTGCTATACCTTTTTTGCATTTTGTTTCATTTTGCTGCTTTTTCATTTTCTGCATTTTTGCTGCTATTTTACGCCGCATTTGTGCCGCACGGTTGTTCAAATTGTAATATTGTGTCAAATAGGAGGCTTTTAATCGTCGCGGCTCTGTTGTCGGCATTTTCTGAAATTGTCCAATGGGAATGTCTTAGGATTCTGGTTATTAACTTTGTAATTAACATTCGATATTTAATTTTATGTAATTTTTAGTTAATTACTGATCAGTGAAGTGTTTCCACGGACGTAATTTCTGAATCCTTCATCTGTAAGCACTAAAACTTATTATCAGAACTATCTGAGCATTATGCGTAATTTTGCACTGAATTTTCTCCTCCAACCGTCAGAAAGTCGTGTCTAACCGTAGACTTCGTTCGCGACATAAAATTGATCCGTTAAATGTTAATTTCAATCTGCACTTGTCCAACTTTGCCATGTCGTTCATGATGTTCTGTTGAACAAACACGCACATCTAACGACAAAAGGTCGTAGGGGTAAACAAAGGTACATGGTTCCAGACAAGGTTGGGAAGCGGTGAGTTTAAAAGCTATATAGTGCAATGAAAAAAATAAACCTCTGTTGACAAGGTCTTTTCCTTTTCCTGAAGCAAGTAAGATGTCAAACACCGGATTGAAGAATCCCAAAATGAGTTACCGCACTGAATTCTCTATGTAATGACAAGCATCTTTTTCAGGAGGTCAATAAACTGTGTTCCTTGAATGTGGGTACCCCTTCCTGACAATACTGCGCAGAACTTTGGCACATAAATTTGCCTCATTCTTCCATGGATAGGTTGATGCAAAACTTACAGCTTGGATAATTTATATTGCGTTGCCAAGAAAAATGTATGTGGCTGAAACTGCACCATCAGATATTTGTTAATTTTGAACCGTGACCAGAGGATTGTGTCATCTTCAGCGAACTGCGACCTGGATCCATAATGCCAACATCCCTGTTGAAAGATTGTTTATACATCTTGGTATCCCTATCACCAAATTATCAACGAATCTTAAGTTCTGGGATTGTAAACCATCAATAAGTGCCTATTGAAGCTCTAATCACAAAACAGGGCCTCTGATCTGTTCATGATCTGAAAATTATCGGCCATTGCTGGACTTGATGTTTACTTTCAAGATCCGCGAGAACCAGGTCTCATCTCAACTAAAGTCTAAGTGCATAAAAATGGCCTTATTCTGATATGCCATCAGCATATTCGCCATTTTCCACTCTCAACTGACAGCCATGCTTCTGTAGTGTATGATCTGCTTTTGGCGCTGGACCACGGGCAATAAGCAGTTTTGAGCTTGAATTGATTATTCTGCCGCATTGACACCATGCACCCCATTCCATCTTCTTCGAGCGTCTAAAAAGTCGGTACGGCACCAGTGCTACGTTGTTTTAAATCATATCTTACTAATCGTCCAGCGTTGTTTGTGAATGATAGGCTTTCGACACTATCCTCTTCATTGCGGGTAACTATACAAAGGGATCTGGCCCAGGGACCTCTCTTGATTTCATCCTATAATGCTGGTCCTTGAGTGACGTGATTTTGCACATAGCGGAATATGCACATGATTTATCGAATGTCACCAACTGTATTAGCACTGCAGTCATCCAAGACATCTGAAGCTATTGTTACGTCATTGACCAATGCCCAAAAACCGCCTCCAAACTTCAGGTTCAAACTGCTGAATAACTAGAAAATACACGTAAACTTGATTTTAAATTAATAACAAAACCGGTATTTGAATTGTGTGTTAATAATCAGCACTTTAAAACATTGATTAGGTATCGTAATTATCCTATAATAAAGTTATCATTAATTAATATCTACTAAACTACTACCCTAGCTTGTGTGCCCGCGACCGGGCTGCAAGCAAGATTACTATAACGTTTGCAGAACTTACAAACAGTCCTGGCGAATCTTCCAGCGTAAAACTTAAGTATTTCCAGTAGTGGGACTTGTCCACGGACGACTTGTCCTACTGAAGAAAATCAGCTCCTAATGACTCACGAAGCTCGGAGGTCGAAAATATAAAGTCCAAAAGTGCTGTTTTTTTGTAAAGGCTGTTCAATTTTTTTTTTTTATCCTTGGATAACTCTGAGGCCACGAAAACAAAACCGAAGCCGGATCACAATCCAATCGGACACAACTGTTGGAGCTGAGACTCTAAGACGCGTCCCTTAGGAGATTATACTGTGATAATGTCACTAATATGAGATCATTCTCATAAAATGGAGTACACTGAATGTCACTACTGGGGCACTGATGTTGAAAAATCTGCGACCAGGATCTAGCATTGTCTGGAGAGTCAGGTGCACTAAAATATAGCACCTTACATATGAGTCCGAACTTTCTAAAACATTCCATTGTCCATGCTGTCGCATGATATAGCACTGATTCCCTGCATGCAGTAGATGCAGGCCAAGGAGTCGCCACCTATGGTCAGTGATAACGCAGCTAGTAAACGCACTCTGTTTCATCAAATTCCAGAACTTTCTTCGCCTTTCCATTATGCCACACACACATTTTTATTTATGGCAGACTAATCCAGGCATTATTAACAGATGTATCTAATAGTAACGATGACGGATAGGCGCCAAAAGATAGCGATTTAACCTCCTTTTGAACTCTGCAAGTCCTGGTTCGAGGCTACATGAGCAGGAAGGGCATTTCCATAAGCCTACAGAGAATGGGAGGAGAAAGAGAAATGATCTTCTGTGGGAGGCAAAGTTGGACCTTGGGACTTTCACAGCAAGGTCGTGGAGACTGACTGAGCTCCTAAGGCGACGGTCAACTGAAAAGCTCCTCAGGTAGCAGCTGGATGAGGAGATCTGGTGCTTGTCCATTTAAAACATTGCGATGGGAAAAGACGTGATAATTCCAACTTTGCCCTGCGAGGACCAAGTGGTTGGATGTGATGAGTGGTGAGCTCACTCTCGGGGATACCATGATGGAAGGAATGGCACCGTCTCTGGATGCATTTCTAGTTTGGATAGTGAAGTGGGTGTTGCTCCACACCAGCTGAACTTGCATGTTCCATGTTGGATCGAACATGGATTTATATAGGATATACACACAAGCCAGGTATATTTTTATATAATGCTTACTTAGATTTAATTTATAATGTTTATGTGCTAATTTATAATTTTCAACCCACTTTAAGCTGCAAAAAATAAGGGTAAATAAATCATGGGGCTGTAATGTAACACTATCAACAATTGCGAAAGTTGTATCTACTGAATGTGTAAGATCTGAGGCAATAACCAAGGCTGAATGATCGTCACGTCGAACGTCTGTTATTTGCTGGTCCACGAAGCAAGACTATGTATGGGAATCGGGCTTTTGCCAGTGCAGCTCCCCGTTATCGGGAACAGCCTCCCGGTGGATGTGAGAACTGACACCAAAACTGTTTCCACTTTTAAAACTATACTAAAAAACAAATTTGTATTCAAAGTGAAATGAAGTGACTTTAATTTTAGTTTATATTGATTTCAATTAATAAATAAGAAACCTGCATTTTTGTGTTTGTGTATTATGTACAGCGCTTAGTTATTTGTTGTAGCGCTTTATAGTGACAATTAGTTATTATTATATACGGCTGGGATTCTAAAAGGTGCATGGAATTAAACCGCGACTGTTGCTATAAAGGACACAGATTTAAAAGAATGGTAACAAAATTTTAACCCAATTTCAACGAAAAGCATTTTTTTTACTCTCTTCGCCTCGCAATTTTTACTTCAATCAATTGATTGCAAAAACAGTATTTTAGATGAACTACAGGAAATAAACCTGAAAACACTATAAAGCAGGGGGACTTCGTTATCATTGATTTTTTTCGTCTTCTTAACCGTCATGCACTCCACAAAGGGGGTTACGGGTGATTAAGATAGACAGACAGCAGACAGGACCAGAAGAAGACACAGACAGACAAGTTAACGAAGGTGCACACTTGTGTGACTTTTCTTTGTTATAAAAGAACACACAAATAGCCCAAAAATTAGACATTACAAGTATGACGGAATAAAAGCACTAATAAGAAATGGATCACCCAAGTATACCTCAGAACAAACACACCCACCACACATACCCACCCCACCCAAACACAATACACAAACACACATGCACACACACACCCACGCACGCACCCACACAACATACACAAATCCTCTGCAAGAGCGACATTGTGGGGTTTACTGGAACAATATCTTAAAAAACACTTTTTTAGACATTTTTTCAGAAAAATACCACTTTTTTCCAAAAAATATATAACGGAAGATTCAAACCTATATAGTTTGGAGATTTTTCTTCTTAAAAAGACACTTTTTTAGGCATTTTAAAGATTTTTTATTTTTTTCATTTTTTTTTCTAGTTTTTTCTCACTTTTGCCCAGTGGATTGCGCCGCATGCCTACATAGTTACTAAACTAGAAAAATCCTTCTTCTACTTCTTTACGATATAAACCTCAAGATAGATTCAGTAGTTTATTCCAGTTTATAGGACCATTCGCATAAACATAGTAACCTCTAGCTCAATACTCCCACAATGAAGGAAAAAATACACCCACAGTAAAAAATACAGTCAGAATGTCTCTTTACTGAACTAACACTCCAGAAATTGTATCCTTGTCAGTGCACCCCCACCCACCCAACCACACACCCACAACACACACACAACACACACACACCACACACCCAACACCATACACAACCCACCACAAACACCCACACACCACACCACCAAACACTGACGGAGAGGTGTTTGAATGGTTTACTTACCGCTACTGATTACCGCGTACTGCTGTTCCGATTTCGTTTGGTGTTCAGAACTACGGGCTGAGCTGGGATTTAAATAAGAGCACCCGAAATTAACCACCAATGTTAAAACAAAGGAAGAGATTTAAAGGCTTGATACTGCTGAAGATGGTAAAGAGACTTTTGAAATTTAACGTTTTTGTGTGTATCATTAAAATTGTAAACTAGAACTAAAGATAGCTTGAAAGAGAGTTTGAGATGAATCGGATTTTTTTCGTTAGTATAACGGTGCCCATAGGATAACGTATATAAAAAAAATCCGGATTTATTACAAATTTGTGGATTTTTACTATGATGAAGGACATCGATTTCACACTCACAGAGTGATAAGTATGTGGACAAGCATATGTTTATGCAAAAATCACAAAGCACATTTATTAAAAATTGAGGGGCCCTCCTCTGAAATTTCTGAGTCAAGCCTTCAAACCAATGATACAAATTCACGTGATTTCCACACCCAAATCATGGCTAATTTTCCGATTTTTTGAACTTTTCTAAAAATACAGTCACACAGAAGACAAGCTCCGACCCAACCTCTTCCCGACTACACAAGAAGCATTTTTTTCCCCAAAACGGCTACCATCCGTCTTGTCAGAATTTACATTTTTTTTATTCCCACCACAGGGATGATTAGTCTGCGAGTTTACCCGTCGTCAACGAGACAGTCCCCGAACAGTCGCGACCTTGACACAAAACTGCAAAAGTTGTCGCATGTAGCTTTAAGTCTGCTCGCGATTGGTCGCCCGAGGGTTGTGACGCCAAGAAAGGTTACAGTCCATAGAAGAAACCCGCGACGCCAGACCCAACCTCTACCCACACTACACAAGACCAACATTTTTTTCCCAAACGGCAACGCAGTTTTGTTCAACTAAGGGCACAAAAAAATTTACAAGAAAAAAGAGATGCTCAACCGCCCTAGCCAGTAGGCGACAGCATCTAAAATTCAACAAGATCAAGCATATGGCACTTGTCAGTTCCCAATGCAGTCGCCCAAAAGACCTTAACACGACCCCCAGCACAAGTTGTGACATGTTGTGTCAAGACTGCAAGTCGCCAACTATCTTCTGTTAGTCGCCGAGTTTAGTCGCCGATTAAACATGTCTAGTTGGCTTGTATCTTCTCTCCCGCCTTGGTACAGACTTCATTGCCGACCCACGTTCCAAATCACACAATTACAACCACTCATGATGCGCGCAACTCATCGGTAAAGGAATAGTCACACAGAAAGAACAGTCCGACCCAACCATTCCCGACTACAACAGCCGCATTATTTTTTTCCAAAATCGGCACAGTCTTGTTCCAAACTGCAAAATTTACAAATTGGTATCCCTACCAGGGATGATTATCTGCGATTATCCCCGTCGTCAACGATACAATGGATGCTGAAACGCCGAGCAGTAGGCGACAGAGGCATAATGGGAATTAAACAAGATCAGGCATGTAAAAAATGGCGACGCCACGTGTTTCAGTCCCCGATTGTCGGCCGACCTTTGAAAACGACGGCAAAGGTTGTGAATTATGTTGTAGATGTCAAGGACTCTCGGTCGTTAGTAGACGAGGTTGTTGACGCCAAGAAGAAGAAAGGTCCCGCACATGAAGGAACAGCCGCGCGACGCGACCAACCCTTCCAAAAAAAACTACAAAGAGCACATTTCTGTCCAAATCGGCTGCAGTCTTGTCATATTACAAGACAAAGAGCATGATCATGCGAGCCAGTAGGCGATCAAGCATATTTCCACTTGTTCAGTTCTCAATCAGTCGCAGATACCTTAACACGACAGCACAAGTGGCTGTCAAGACTTGCACTCGGCGACTTATCTTCTGTATAGTCGCCGAGTTTAGTCGCCGATTTCACATGTCCAGTTTGGCCCTGGGCCTTTTTGCATTTCTTTCCCGCTTGGAGCAGCCTCATGGCCGACCACTTCCAACTGCACACAATTACAACCACTCATGATGCGCGGCCAACCTCATCGGTAAAGGAATAGTCACACAGAAGATCACTCCGACCCAACCATTTCCAGACTACACAAGACCGCATTTTTTTCAAAATCGGCCTTACCGTCTTGTTCAAACTTGCAAACTTTAATTTTTATCCTACCAGGGATATTAGTCGCGATTATCCCCGTCGTCAACGAGCCAAGGGATGCTGAAACGCCGAGCAGAGCGACAGCATCACATGGATTAACAAGATCCCGCCTGTTTAAATTGGCGACGGCCCCTTGTTCAGTGTCCCCCGATTGGTCGCCGACCTTGAAACGACGGCACAAGTGTGAAAATTTCGCTGTCAAGACTGCCTTCGTCGATTATCGCCGAGTTTTGACGCAAGAAGGTCCCGTCACATGAAGACAAACCCCGACGCGACCCAACCTCTCCAAACTACCAAGACCACATTTCTTTCCAAATCGGCTGCAGTCTTGTTCCTATTACAAGACAAGAGATGGCTCAATCGCCGATCAGTAGGCGATCAAGCATATGTCACTTGTTCGTCTCAATCATTCGCAGACCTTAACAAGACAGCACAAGTTGCTGTCAAGACTGCAACTAACTCGGCGACTTATCTTCTGTGGGGGGGGGTCGCCGAAGGGGGGGGGTTTTAGAGATGTCGCCGATTCAACATGCCAGTTGGCTTGCTTTTCTTTCCCGTGGAGGGCAGACTCATGGCCGTCCCCACTGCACACAACCACTCTGATGCGCACAGCACTCATCGGGTACCGCTTCCAAACCACTCATGTGTTCAAGCCACCTTCCCGATTCCAAACCCTCCACGATTTTTTTAAGCGCAAGAAAAAATCGTGGCGGTTTTTTTTTCAAATTTGCCACGTGCTCCGAACCACGCAAGACTGCAGAAGACTGTCAGTACATTCCCAGACTTGGCCAAAACTACACCGTGAAAAAGGAAAATTACTCACGATTTCCGAAAAATGGCCCATCGGCACCAGTCTTGAGCAGTCTGGAAGCGGTTTTTCCTAGCAAATAATGGGTAAGTCTACAGACGACTGCACAGACCAGTCACATAACCTTGCCGAACTACACTGAAAAGAAAAACTGCCACGATTTTCCGAAATTGGTCAATCGGCACCAGTCTTGAGCAGTCTGGAAGCGGTTTTCTAGCAAAAAATGCGGCTTGTGTGCGCTGAGCCTTTTCCAAACTACACATCAAAAAGAAAACTCTCACGATTTTTCGAAATGGCCATCGGCAACCATTTTGAGCAGTCCTGGCAGGTGATTTTCCTACAAAACATCGGCTGTGTGACTGAGCCTTAGGCTAGTTCCACAAAGACGAGCTCCCGACCCACCTCTTCCCGCTACACAGGACCGCATTTTTTCAAATCGGCTCAGTCCTTTGTTCAAAACTGCAAAATTTAAATTGTCATCCCAGATCAGGGATGATTAGTCTGTCAGTTTCCCCGTCGTCAACGAGACACCAAGGGATCTGACCGCCTAGCAGTATTTTGTATTGAATGTCGATCCACTTGTTTCAGTCCTCGATCAGTCACAGACCTTGAAACGCCGGCACAAGTTGTGACATGTCGCTGTCAAGACTGCTCGTCGATTAGTCGTCGAGTTGTTGACGCCAAGAAAGGTACAGTCCCATAGAAGACAACCCGCGACGCGACCCAACCTCTTCCCAACTACACAAGATCACATTTTTTTCAAAATCGGCTGCAGTCTTGTTCAAACTTACAAAATTGACAAGACAAGAGATGCTCAATCGCCTAACAGTAGGCGACAGCATCATATAATCAACAAGATCAAGCATAGCACTTGTTCAGTTCCCAATCAGTCGCACCTTAACACGACAGCACAAGTTGTGACACGTTGCTGACAAGACTGCAAGTCGGCGACTTATCTTCTGTAGTCGCCAAGTTTAGTCGCCGATTTAACATGTCCAGTTGACTTGCATCTTCTCTCCCCGCTTGGAGCAGACTCATTGCCGACCACTTTCCAACTGCACACAACCACTCATGATGCGCGCCAACTCATCGGCTACCGCTTCAAAACTGCTCATGTGTTCAAGCCGACCTTCCCGATTCCAAAATCTGCCACGATTTTTTAAGCTGCAAGAAAAAAAAGTGGCTTTTTTTTTTCAATTTGCCACGTGCTCCCGACCACACAAGACTGCAAGAAGACTGTACAGGACAGTCCCAGACTTGGCCAAAACTATACCTGAAAATCGCTTTGGTTTTTTTTAAAATTCACAATCAATGTAAAAACGGCCGATTTTACACGCATACAGCAAAAAAAAAATAATCCCCGGAAGGCCAAATCACGGTCCGTTGGGCCCGTAGAAAGAAATCGCCCCCTAAGGCGACGAAAAAAATACCGTGTTTTGCGGGCCCGACCCAGATTTTGCGTTTTGTAAGTTTTTTTTTAAGTTTTGCTAAAATCATGTAAAATTAGCCGTTTTTTTGGCGAAAATTTATCCATTTTGGCTAATTAAAAATATGTTTGTAAAAATTGTTAACTTTTTTCTCAAGATTTTTTTTCTTCAGATTGTTGGGCTATTTTAGACCAATTATAACCTCCAGAGGAAAAAAATAGTTGGAAGCCTCACCAGAGACTCTGGGGGAAATTGCAGGAATCCACACTTTCAATTCTTCAAGCCTTTTCTGGGTGCTTAAAGACACTACCAGTGATCCCTGTCAGTGATCCGCCAGAAAGAGTCAAAATATTTCGAAATTTGCAGAAATAGCTTAAAAATGAAGAATAAGTAGATTTCTCATGTTTTTTTTCAACTGAAAAAATGACAGAAAAGAAGAAAACGGCAGTGCTAAAAGATATGAATCTCCATTTTAATTACGTGTTGTAATAGTGTCCGTATGGAGAGTAATAGCTAAAATCAGATTTTGCCCTTGTTATGTTGCTTTTGATTTCTGTCTTTTCACTTGTAGGGTATGTTTAGGATATCTGCATAAAAAAATCTGATTTTTATGATTTTTTGTATTATCTTATTTAGCAAATCGCTGATAGTGCCTTTAATGTGCTTAATATATGATTGTTTTCAGGGGGTAGGACACGGCCTGCTCGATTTGGGCATTGGGAATTTCAAAACGGTTCGTGGAACTGCTACGTGCATTTACTATGACAATCTCGGTCCCAGTGACATTACAAAATCACCTCTTAAACCTTAGTTCAATGAATCTTAGTAATATCATGGTAATTTTTGAATAAATTATTGACTTCAAAATCCGTCGGGGTTAGTGGATTAACCCCGCTGCAAAGCAGTGTAATTTCCAATAACGGTCATTCAGATTTAAATATTCGTGACCAGATATAGCCTTTAGTCGAGTCTACGTCCGATACGCGTAATAGCGCCCTCCTACCGCTAAGTTTTTTTAAAAGACTAGCACTCGGAGGTTGGTGCCGATTTGAATTTACCGTTGCTGTTAGGATGGCATGTCCTACCCCCATTGTTTTTCGTTTCTCAAATAGGCGGCACCCTATTCTCAATTTTACAGGTCCCCAGCAGCAAGTGTGAGATTTTGACCTCCACTCATGCTCCTGGAGCATGGGTTGTGGCAACCATTCCAGAGCGGAGCTATATTCATTATATTGATTGCTGACCACAATATAGCAGTAGCGATTTATTCCGTAAATGTTATCAAGGATTAGAATTGCAAATCTTGCACACCAATCCTCGCTGGTCTTGTGGTTAGATAGCTGATTTCATGATACAGTGGTCTCGGGTTCGAATCTCGCTATTGCCCAGATAGCAATACACGTTGGCCCAACGTTGGGCCAACGGCATCAACCACGTTGGGTCAACTGCATGGCCAACGTATAAATTCCAAATCAACGCTATCTGACAGAGTTTCCCACCCTCAGCCTACGGCGGTCCGGAAAGTAAGTAGTCTGTGTCACAGACTGCAAAAATATTATCTAATTTGGTACTGCATGAGAGATTAACGTTATCGGTCCGTCATAGCGAATGCATGCAAATGAAACTAAATCTCAAATATCTCCGGAATACGAAGGGGTTCTATGGAGATTTTTGCATCAGAGGGTCCGTTACTATGTTTTGTATCGTAATTGGGTCTGTACCTATAGAACCTAGCGAGAAAATTGAACGTTTGTGTCGGGTACTTCGGTGCTCGCAAACACGGAAAAGTGAACACGCAATCGCTACGGGCCGCATCCCTTTTCCCACAATGCCTTTCGGTATTATTTCAGTCTTGAGAATTTTCAAACGCTGGTTTCAATTTACGCTTTCAATTTTAGAAACAGGATATACGTACTTACCGGACCGCCGTACGCTTAGCCGATAATGATGTGATTGATAAACTCCCTAGGGCAGTGAAGATTTGCCAAGGTTTGCCAAGATTCAACAATGGGCGGCGCTGTGTGTCAAGACGACACGTAAATGGTGTGGCTTATAGACTTGCCTTTGTGTCCAAATGGACATGTCTCAAAACTGGCTTCACATGAAGTGTCTTTTCCCAAGACATCATGTTTACAGTGTACACTCACCTCCAAGTATCGTTGGAAATAAACTTGCAGTTTTGACGGTAGCAGCAATAATACATGTCAATTTACAAGTCCCTATTCATTACTGTGCTAATATTGATGATGAACAATTGAAACAGTAGTTTTTTTCTCTATCTTAAAGGTGCTTGTTCCGATTTATGTGTATTGTGTTCTCTACTTGATATGAGAGCCTGGCACTTGCCACGTACACATACAAGCTACCGTGTTGAAAAACAAAACGCGGTTTTGATGGTAGACGCAAGAAGGCATGTTGCAAGCCCTATTCAATACTGTGCTAATATTGATGGTTACCACTAAACGGCAGTTTTTTGTTGCTCTTGAATGAAATGGATTTGAGGGTTCAAATGTCAGGACGACAATGAGAAAAACTACGGCCTTCATTTGATATCAAAATCGATAAACTTCCGGTTAAATCAGGGGGTCCCAAAGACGAATCGGAACACGCACCTTTCACATAATTAAACATAATCTAATAAACATAATAATAATAATAACATATTTTGACGTAATTTGTATTTTCATATGTCTTTTTATGTATTGATGTTGTGAATACCAAAAAAGCAAATCAAATTTGGGAATGAAAATGGATTGAAGGCCTACAAATTCAGGTCGACAAATGAGAAAAAATACAGGCCTTTCACCTGATATCAAAAAATCCGATACTTCCAAGGAAAATCAGGGTCCCAAAGACGATCGGAACCACGCACCTTTAATCAAACTTGCATACATGTACATGGCTTTTTAAATTTTGTCATACGTCATACGTGAAAGGTTATCAGAGGTTGGTCCAATAAAAGAAGCTTAAAAAAAAATACAAATTAAATTCTTTAGAAAGCTTAAAAATTCACTTTCAGTGATCCAAGACAACAAAAGGGTGGATGTATGGTCGGAGAGATATGGTCTAGGTTATGGCCTGACCGTAAGTTGAGTATGGACCACATTTTTTGAGAAATCAATGATGGAGTCGCCTTAAATGATAATTATCTATTCAACACTATAATATCAAAATATGGCGTTACTAGAAATCGATAGGACCAATGAAGACATGTGCAGGGCACTTGTAACATGAGTCAAACCAAATTCAAAGATGGAAGCAACTGAATAATGTTAAAATATGCCCTAACAGCAAATGCATGTTCATTGGATCCTATAGTATATTGTAACTCCCTAGTTGATAATATACGGGTTTGAAAGATAAAATACAATTTATGGAATATGGAATATAAATTTATCCATTTATGGCGACGCCATCTTTGGAATTTCTCAAAATATGCTCAGGATACCCAGGGGGCACCCGGCAGATTCTTATTCTTACACACCTAATCTATCATTTTCAGCAAATAATGGTGTCCATACTTCAACTGTACGGTCACATGAACGTCTGCCTGGCTAAGGTTGATAGTTAGGCCGATATAGCAAAAGCAATCTACATATCAAAATGCATGCAGGATGTGTTGAATTGATTCCACCTGTCTATCTTCTGTCTGTGGAATGTTACCAAGGCGTCTTCTCATACATACCTTGACCAATTTTAATGTAAACATGACCCCTGTCCTTGGATAGGAGATTACGGGTTATTTTGAATTTGGATCAACCTAGATTCATTTGAAGCCATTGTGAATGAAAAATGCTTCTTTTTCAACATCATAGATGTTACGTTCAAAAAAAGTTGCCTCAGAATTATTTTAAGAGGAGGAGGAGTCACATGAAGTGTTCAGGAAAAGATGGTCAAAAGTCAGTACGGAATCATTTGGGGTCATGTTAATAATGCTCAAAATAGATTGTCGCTCGTCATTATTTGCATTCGTCATTTAATCATAACGATAAGGCAGGAGTGGGGTCAATTGGGTTCAGTAAACAGATGTCAAAAAGTCATCTCAAAAGCGTCATCTTCCCAAGAAAATAGATTGTCAGTTGCTCAGAATGATTCTAGAGAAGTGAATCATGTGAAGTGGTCACTAAAAAGTTGCGTTTCTCACGTTAGTTAATGTATCGTTGATTGCTCCGAATGATCTCAGGAGTGATTCATATGTTTTTAAAGGAAAATCCCAATGGGCCATCAATTCAAAACATACCTGATGTCCAAGAAAGACGGTGCATAATACTCATTATGTCCCAGGTGGTACGAGCCAGAGTTATGCAAGAGCAGCCACGGAGCTGGATCCTTGGTACAGCATAATCAAAGAAAGAAAGATGGTCTCAAAGGGTCAGAAGACATCCATGAATGCTGAAAGGAACGAACTATCTCATGGTATTAAGAGATACTGACGTTCACTCCAAACGCCAAATGCTAGTGATTTCACATTGTTTTGGTACAAGGAACAAAAACATTTTGAAAATCTGGATAATGTCGCGAATGAGCTTATTTAAGGATTCGCTTGCGAATTTAGCATCTCATAACAATGAACATATCAATTGCTCGCACAAACAGGGAAAATACCGCAAATGCAGGAGACACCACGTGATTCCGATCCCAAGGAGAGACCAGCTGTGATCAAAAGTTTAAGTCTGTGTCCATCAAGTCGCATTTGCAAAGACTATTCACAGGATGTTTACCAAGAAGGTTCCAGTGATTTGAGTGAACATGAGCGCTTTCATATGGCAGTTGGTAAGTTTCATTAGCATTTTCCCCCGCATTGCTTAATGACAATTTCGATAATTATACAGAGAGCTTGATACACCCGACAAAGTAGAGCGCTTTAATAGTTGTGACCGGACTTCTCTAAAGCCGTTGTCTGTATTGTCATCAACAAAACAATGACCAGTAAGTAGTTCAATTAGGCTAGAAACATGCAGTATCATTTATTTCCCCACAGCCAGGCGACGAGGGTTCGTTATTAAAAAGCTTTGTTGGATTGGCAAAAACGTTATCTTGTGGCGCCCACATGCTTAGCAGGATGTGGCGGTGTGCAGAGAACGACTGTGATAGTGTTATGACGTCTCGTGGAACGCCTAGGTCAGAAATACCTTCAAACACAAAATCAACGAGCCTTGTTGTGCCCAAGTGATCTGAATTTTATATATATAACAGATTTTAATGTTTTGTAATTGGTTCAAAAGTTTGGTATGTCCAAAGTACAATTTATCTTACAATTCAAAGGTACACTTAACAATTCTAATCTTATTCAGAGTTTCATTTGTCTCAACTAACAGTAGCATTGCAGTTCACAACTGATAATGTCCTCACAGCGAGACTCCAAAATGAACAGCATGCAAAGTCACGCTTATAAATCCTCGGTAATATTCCATTGGAACTTCCTCATGTTCCCTGAAGTTAACTTTTGTCAGCAGTTCTAGACGACGGGGCTTTCCCTCGACTACGCTAATTTCCACAATAATAAAATCCAGGTAATACCAGCATCCAGTCTGTCGCTATTTCCTCATATAGGACCAAAAATTGAATCCACCTTTTTGATTCTAAAACTGAAGCTCTTGGCTTAAAAGACGACAGGCAGACATTTTACTATCAGCTCGGCGGGCATCCAAATATGAAATCGTGGCACTAGATGTAGAACTCAAATCTACCATTATTGTAGAGTAAAACTAGCTATAATTATATGTATAGCTCCAGACTCTAGTTTAGCCTGATTATCAAACTGCTGGCGGCGAGACTTAACTCACTCTCAATATATACTGACTTCACAAAGTTCCCGTCTAAAAATAGACATTAAACAGCATCATTCATAAACATAACCTGAATCACATCACTTTCCATTATAACTTTGTGGGGAAATTTCCCTGATCTTACAATGTTTTTATCTCAAAACATACACAATTTGTTCATTTTCTAAGTTTACATCTTGGGGAATTCCCATTTCCCTTATGTGCAATCTATCTTAACAGGTGCATTTGCATAACAACTCTAGGGAATCCCCTTTTCTCTCTTATATTAAACAAAGTGCTTTTCCGTGAGAATCTTTTTCTCAAATAAAATTGAGAAAATATTCTTTTTTTAGAAAAGTTTAATCGAAAAATGGAGGCCATATAAACAAGTCTGACTATGCCATGCATGCAATGCAGTTCGTAACAGAAATCTGATGCAGAGCTGACAGACCAAACTCTCGTCCTACAAGAGTCGTTCGAGAAAGTCGTGAATCTCTGGCATACCTAAGTGTATCAATTTATCCAGCACGATGATCTCAACCCCTACGGTAGGTACAACATCATTATGGTCTGTCAATTGGTACCCTCTTGATCATTCTTGCCCATGACGATGGACATCACTTTCTGGGAGTCTTGGCTCTAGCTTTGGCTTATTTCTTTGATCTGGTCTTCCCAGGTGGTCTTTTTTTTCTAGGGCTTCAGTCATGTAATTCTCTTGGTATTTTTAGAGTCATCCATTCGTAGTGCATGACCGGTGTCAAGGAAGCTGATTTCTTTCAATGACTGTCCACTACTTGTTGCCATGTTGTTTCGTGTCTTATTCTGTCTCGTTTGAAGCACCCACCCCATGTATCAGGCGTAGCACTAGTTATTCGGATAGTCTTCTGTGTAATATTCAGCAGAACATGTATATTGTCAAGACCTCAATGACGGATCATAGGGCTTTATTCCGGCAGACATTTATAATGATGGTAGCGCCTTCTTCTTGTTTTCTAAATTTCATATATTCTGTTTTGCAGTAGCTCAGTTTTAGCCCTGCTTTAAATAATTATTGGTCCCATTAGTTGACGATGGTCTGCAATTCTACTATAGAGCTGGTTCCGTTCTGTACTGTGTCATTTACATAACCAAAGAGGTTCTGTTTTAAAGTCAGATATGTCTATTTCTGAATACCATCATTGAAGTATATGATGAAAAGTAGAGGTGAGAGCTCAAACCTTGGCTCAAATTTGTGTTGGTGGCAAAGTATTTTGTGCCCCTCGACTAAATACTGTTTGTGCCCCTCCACTAAATACTGTACTCTGTTGGTGTTTGTAAGTATTTTTGATGGCTTTGATCAGTTTGTTGCTTATTCCTATATCATCAATGACTTTCCACATTTGTCTCTTGGGACTACGTTGAAACCTTTCTCTAGGTCCAAGAAGCAGGTGTGTTGCTCAATTGGGTATTCCATTTTTTTTTCAGGAATAACACGAGGGCTGCAATTTGGTCTACAGTTTCTCTTCCTGAGCGGAAGCCACATTGGCTCTCTGATAGTGCATCTTCCATGAGGTATCTTAGTCGGATTTCAAGTTTCCTTTCATACAACTTTTCAATGTGACTCATACGCGATATTCCCCCGGCAGATCTTGCATTTGCCAACTTATTTATTGAAAGATAATATTCATGTTGTATTGCCGATTATTACAAATATTGTAAATACATCTCTTACTACTTGTGTATTTCCACAAGAAAGGAAACAGGCCATCGTGACCCCAATTCTGAAAAGATCAACTCTGACTGGAATGATTTGAAAAACTACAGGCCAGTTTCTAAACTTGGTTTGTTGGCAAGATACAGGCGGATTCAAAAAGAAATTTACCCATTTTTACTGTGGTTTTGTAAAAAATTCTATAAAGAAACCACCGTAAACCAAAATATCATTGGAAAGAGTGGTTTTTGAACGTCTTAATTAAAAAAGGAATTCTTAAATTTGCCCATGTCAAACACGAGTTATACTCATTTGAATAAAATCCCCCATTTTCCTAGCTGCACACATTTGCCTTTTTCAGGCACGCATGGATTGGTGTGGTGCGACATACATCTGCCTACAAAAGTAAGCACAGTACCGAAACAGCATTGCTCAGAGTGAAGAATGATATCGATCTATAGCACTTGATGATAATAATGCTGTCTTTTTAGTTATGGCATCCTACTGCAACGTCTGGAGCATGGCTTTGGTATCAAAGGCACAGCCCTTCAATGGTTTCGTTCATACATAACTGGTCGCCACTTTAGAGTGTCTTTTGGTAGTAATATGTCAAAGATTTTCTTTCTTGAATGTGGCTTACCACAAGGATCAAATATTGGTCATAGAGGTTTTACAATATACTCTCAATATGTCTCTTCCATAATACGTTTACATGGTCTAAACTACCATATGTACGCTGATGATGTACAAATATATGTATCATTTAATCCAAAGGTTCCAGGGGATGCTAATTGTGCCATCGTTAGGTTAACATCTTGTGTGAAGGATCTGCGTATTTGGCTGATGAACAACATGCTGAAACTAAATGACTCTAAAAACTGAGTTGTGTTTTTTTTTATCACCGCATCCCCACAGAATGTGTTGGCTCTATTGAAATCACTCCTTCACCAACCATTAACAACCTAGGCATTACCTTTGATTCCACAGTGACTATGTCTGACCATGTAACATCTTTGAGCGAATCAGTATTTTTTTTTGCTGTGGAACCTTGCTAGAATTAGAAGATTTATTGACCGCGAAGCTGCTGCTAATGCTATACGGGCACTTGTCCTTTCTAAATTAGACTATGTAATGCACTCCTCTCAAGCTGTAACATGGATGTTGCTCGATCGGTTACAACGCCTCCAAAATTGGTCTGTCCGCATAGTTTTTCAGGTGCCCCTCCGTCATTTATCTTCACCTCTGTTAACATATTTGTACTGGTTGCCCATTGATAAACGTATTTAGTTTAAAATTCTTCTGTATATATATACAAATCCCCAAATGATCTGTCGCCAACATACTTATCAGAGTGTTTTATCAGCTATGCACCACAAAAGGAAGGCCTTCACTCGTCTCTGGATTCCACTCGGTTTGTTGTCCCTAGGTGTAATAAAAATGGTGACAGATCTTTTGGAGTGCATGGGCCATCTCTTTAAAACCAGATATCTGCTATTATTAGATCATCGCTATCAATTGCAGTTTTCAAACAAAGCTTAAAAACTCATATTGTTTAGTTGCTTCTGCAGTTTGTTGCTGATGTTTCTTTATGTATGTAATGCGCAATGCTCACATTGGTTAGAATTGCGCAATATAAGCACCGTTATTATTTATTTTTATTCTAGTGGATCGCCGTTGTTCTTAAGATGGGGGCAGATCACTGAGTGGTTCCTCTCCTCGTGCACCGTCCCTGTTCCCTACGTGTGATTGAAGAGCTGTGGGAGGATCTTCTTCATAAGTGTTCTACAGCCTTGATTGTTTCAATAGGGATAATATCAGATCCTGTTGCCTCGTTGGATTTTGTCATTTTTAAAGACAAAGGAAAAAAAGTTTGCATTTAGAGAGTACCCTCCCAGATCAAGGAGCAACGTTATTGGTTAATAACTGGAGACATGTCGTGGTTTCATGTCAGCTTGTCTTCGCAATAATGCCAGACGTTTTGTGGACAGAACAAGGCGTATGAGAATAAAGAGAGTCAACACTCATTTCATTCGAGATAGAAGAAAAAATGTGGCGGTAAAAAAAGCTTATGGCGTATTCATAGGTTATCGCTTTTGATGCTTGCAACCATGTTGTACGATCTTTGGTCTTGTCCTGCATTGACTATGTCAACTCATTACTATACGGCGCCAATGAAATAGATCTCAATCGTGTCCAGTGCTTGCAAAATAAAGCTGCTCGTTTGGTGTTCGCATGCGGTCCTGACCAAAGTTCGTTACAACTTTTGATCACTCTTCATTGGTTGCCTGTTAAGGAACGTATTAGATACAAAATCATCTTTATGGGTATAAGACTATTCACGGACAGGCTCCGTCATACCTCGCTGATAGTCTCAATTTGTATAATGTGTTGGAGAGTACATGAAATACAGCATAATATAGATTTATAACAAATCCAAATTAACAAAATGTCAAATAATATTAGGAAATAAGTATGTTTTCAGGAGCATCTTAACCCTCGTCTACCGAAGGGGGGGGGGTGGTTACCACCCCCCCTTCAGGTTTTTTCCCTGGCTTGCTAAAACCCCCTTTTTTGGTGCCAAATTATTTAATGAAAAAAAAAAAAAAAAAAAATTGCAAAATAAAGCTGCTCGTTTGGTGTTCGCATGCGGTCCTGACCAAAGTTCGTTACAACTTTTGATCACTCTTCATTGGTTGCCTGTTAAGGAACGTATTAGATACAAAATCATCTTTATGGGTGTAAGACTATTCACGGACAGGCTCCGTCATACCTCGCTGATAGTCTCAATTTGTATAATGTGTTGGAGAGTACATGAAATACAGCATAATATAGATTTATAACAAATCCAAATTAACAAAATGTCAAATAATATTAGGAAATAAGTATGTTTTCAGGAGCATCTTAAAGACACTAATGGAGGAGCCTGGGACCAATGACATTGAATGATCTGTCACTAAATCAACGCTTGATATGAGGTATAACAAGTCACGTAACATCAGAAGAGGGCCATAGCCTTCGCCTAGTGCCATCAGAATTTGTATATTAATTTTGTATTGTAAGTATTTGCTGTAAGGCGCAGTATTTTCTGTAGAGCGCCATTGCATTTTACTATTATTATAAAAAAAAAAAAAAAAAAAATATATAATGACATCATTTTAGAGCTATAATAGGGTGTTTGAGTCGCTAAAATTGCGAAATATCAATTTTCCACCCTATATTCAGTATTTTCGTACTTTCCTCAACATATGACGTCATGGTGACGTCATAATGGGGATGTTAGTACTTATTTTGGTACCAATGGAAAGAAGAAACTCTAAGCTATCCTTTGGTACCAAATTTACAGGAATCGGGAGTTCAGTAACAAAAATCACAGGGGGGGTGGTAACCACCCCCCCTTCGGCAATTTTGTTACAAAAAATGGCTCAGGTAGACGAGGGTTAAAGACACTAATGGAGGAGCCTGGGACCAATGACATTGAATGATCTGTCACTAAATCAACGCTTGATATGAAGTTATCCAAGTCACGTAACATCAGAAGAAGGGCCCTAGACTTCGCCTAGTCCAATCAGAATTTGGTATATTAATTTTGTATTGTAAGTATTTGTTGCTGTAAGGCGCATAATTTCGTATAGCGCCATTGCATTTTAACTATTATAATTAAGATGGGATACAATTATACTTTGACAGAACACAAAACTTGATTGATTGAAGATTGAGAAGTAGTTGAGACTAAGACAATCTCTTGCCAAAATATTGAAAAGGGGACTTCATGGGTAATCCCTCCTGTCCGAGTCATAGTGTCTGTCTTGGAACTGTAACACTCGTTTTGGGGGAGTGAATTTTGGAGAGTAAAATTTACCTCATCGGGAGCGATCATGAGGGCAATCCATGAAATACAGAATTTTCTATCTTTTCACCTAGAGAGTTTTGCTTTGCTTATGTAAGGCCCTACCTACACTAAACATGGCGCATTACTCAGAAAATAATCTGTAGTAAATCGGTTGTCTTAATTTGATTACAATAACTCCGTGAAATTAAGTTTCACTATAACAGAGGATCTGGGTAGCATAATTGAAAATATATTTTCCAGGAGAGATAATTGTGAGAATATCCCTATATACAGGGCTTTGATCACTCAAGATGGAACCCCTCCCTAGAATGCTTCCCCAAATCTCTATCGTTGGCCATTCTTGTCCAGTGGGACCAAGTTGTTTTGTCATTTCGTCTCTCTCCATCTGTGGGTTTTGGCGTCCTGTTTTCCTGGTCCCTTCTCTGGGGGTCCCTCTGTCACTCACTCTGATGGTCACCTGTTATCCTGCAGTTTAGCAACATGGCCTGCCCATCTATGTTGTCACTCCAAATGCAGTCGATAATATCAATTAACTCCTGTCTGTGATCGATCCAGCAGTTTTCTCTTTTTTTATCTTGGAGTCTGAATGCAAGCCTTTAATTCGCTCCATCTTCCACTGTGCAACTGCAAGCATCTCCATCGTGGTGTTAATCAAAGCCCATGTTTTCATCACTGCCGTATGTCAGAACAGAAGAATGTATTCATTGAACACCTTTCTCTTAAGCTCCATACTTGTCTTCTTATTTTCTGATTGTTTCCCCACTTTTTTTTGCAAATGCTGCCCAGCCTAGTCCAATTCTCCGTCTGATCTCAGGCAGTAATCACCAGCACGCATCACTGTCTTCCCAATGTAGATGTAGCTGTTGACCTCATTAATGACTTCCCCGTCTACCGCGTTTATCTTGGATGTCCCTGGTGTGGGTCATTAAAACATCACTTTTGTTTTCCCAACATGCATGCTGATTCCGACAGGTTTGCTGGTGATGTGAATGTCATTTAGCCTGCTTTCAAATTCCTCTGGTGACTGGCATCAGGATAATTCGTCGGCAAAGATCAGGTGAGAGAGATTTCATTCCCATCATGTTGAGGCCTCTTCCTTCCCAGTTAAACTCCTTTATGATGGCATCTAGAAAGCATGATTTAGAGTTTGGGTGAAGTTGTCTCCCTGTCTTGCTCCCCTCTCTAGGTTGATCTTGTCACTGTCCTTGTGGAGCTTAGGGTGTACGAGGCAAAAACCACTGTAAAAGGTACGTAAGAGATTGATGTAGGCTGGGTCAACTCCTTAGTTTTCAAGTGCTGTGAAGATTGTTTGAATTCAACAGAGTCAAACGCCTTCTCATAGTCAACAAAGGCAAGGCTGAGCGGGATCTTATACTCCATTGCTTTCTCTTGTATTCGCTGGCTTACAACATGTATGTGATCAGTTTGGTAGACAATCCTGGTCTAAAACCAGCTTGGGGCTCTTGGTTTGTGTTGTTCCATAGGGTTCAGCATTCTTGTTCAGCAGGACCTGTTAGAATACCTTGTAACATCCAGGTAGAAGACTTATTGGCCTTTGGGGTAGTTTTTTGATGTCAAGATGTAAATCTCTTTCTTATGGAGAATAACGACAGATGCATTCTTCCAGGTGCTGGGGACTCTTCCCTCTGGAAGGCATCTTTTAAATAGTTTTGTAAGTACCTCAATAAGGGGCTCACCTCCATCTTGAAGAACCCCTGCTGTAATACTATCCTCTCCAGGGGCTGAAATGTGAGAAATGTCCTCCAATAATGTGCCAAGACCCCATGTTGGTAGTGGTAACTCAAATTTATTAAGCTATTGCATCATAATTAAATTGTGGCTTACTACAATTTACTCAATTTTCTGGGTAATATGCCAATTATGTTAGTGTATAGTCAGTAATTACGTGCACAGGCAAGTCTTCACACATTAAAATGAATACGATTAAAGAACTAAAATCTCGCAAAATTTTGTATGTGCTGTTGTAATACCGTATGTATTTCATATTATGAGTATAATAATATGTGTAAAGAAATATCAAATGGTAAATATTACTATTAACTTGATTAATATTTTCAAGAGCAGAGACCAAGCATAAAATCGTCCTTCGTATGTGCAGATGACGGGAACGCATCGACATACTCACAATTGTAAATGTAATAATTTGTAATATTTTTGAAATATCTCTTATTTGTATTTTGTTCATGTTTGTTGTTTTGATTTACGCTTAACTGAGCATTAAGCATTCTAGAATTGCATTTATATTGGGTTATTAACATGTAAATCGGAAGCTGCGGGCTTTTCACTTTCTTTGATTACATTAGGAGTAGACGAGAGGTAAGGGTGAGACTTTAAACGAGATCAGAATTCCTCAAAGGGCATCTGTTAAAAATATTCTAGACCTGCTGCGAGCGTTTTCAAAAACAATTTGAATTTTTGAGTTGTGCACATTCTGAAATAACAACAACAAACAAACAGCGACATTAAGCAATACTGTGTATAGCAAAAATATTGTCTTAAAAGCTGGTCGTATAACTTAATAATTTACCATTTGAAATTCAGAAATCAATTTTTTTTCTACCGCTTGAGTTCGGTTTGTCTTTTTCCAAGACTATAGTGTGCGGCCAACGACGCTTCCCACTAAATTTCGCCTTCTGTTCCTTCACTAAAACATGTGAAGAGCTCCATAGGATACATGTAAAATATAGGTGCCCGTCCCCATAATTGTTGATGCTCCGACCGCCATTGTTAACATTTATGTAAATTGATAAACTTAAATTGGCTGAAATTTCAATCATTTCAATATATTTTGTCGCCCACTTCACATACTGTACGAAACACCGTTTCCGAGAAAATTGCGATTGAAAATCTTTCGGGAAACATTTCTTTTATAAAACACTACTAAGCTTACAACGTGTACAGTGTATAATTCCTTTATGGCAAATGACCCTTAAAAGAGACTTTAAATTTTGTTTTAAATTTAGTTTTAAAAGATTATTTATTTTATGGTTTTCTACTCAAATATATCCCCAAAGTCATAGATCTCTTTGTGAAATTCGTCATTTTGATTTTGCTTACGATTTTTCGGCGGACTGTATAAGGAGTAAGAAAGTTTGTGAAACATGTTTCATGTGAGGATAAAACGCTCGCACTGTAGATACGTAGTAAGACAGTAGTGAATTGGGTCAGTTGGGTAGTTGGGTCAGTTACAGTATTTACTCATCGATTTTGTGTGAAACACTTTACTGTCAAACGAGGGATGTCTTAGTTCATAAAAGTTAGACCATATGAACACATATCTAAAAGGCTTCATCAGAACATAAGGGCAAAAAAATCCCTGTTATTCGTTCGAAACAGGTGCTGCTTTAAGATGATCTGTCTAAGTGGTAAAAAAAGTTTTATCATGATGTTGCAACGTCTTTGTGCTTTTTTTGGATGTATATGTTAGATATTTAACTTGTAAATTTGTATATATAATTAGTTAAAAATACATTATTATAGAAAAATAATATACTTAATGATTATTTAAGCATGACCAATTATGTTGTTCGAGACAGCACGTCCCGGCAGCAGGTAAACTGTTTCAACAATTATTTACACTCACAGTGTTATTCGGTACATAATTTAATGTATTATGCTGCATTCGTAGGTAACATGACAGTATTAGAAGATAACAATTTGACTTCGTGGATGCCACGTTCAAATATATTTTTAAAGGGCCAGGAATGTATTCTATTATCTTGATGAGATAGACGCAATAATTCTCTATCAAGACTGATTCACAACGTTTGAATGAGGATTTAAGAAAAGTACATGGCATTCAATTGACTTTATTTTGCACAATTTTACACAGCTTGCCTAAGACGGTAGGGTTATGCAATCTTTCTGAGAGTCAAAATGTCTCCGCTAGCCGATATTTAATTTGAAGCCCGTACGGTATTGTACAATCAGGAAGCAATAATAGTTTTCTTAGTTTTCATAGGTAACCTAAAGAATATAAGCTATGAACACCTCTCTTTTGACACAGAAACTTCCTAAGTCGTTAAATACTATCACCATGTAAATATTTACCAATCTCAATACTTATACCATCCTTATCTTCTGCTACTCTTTTTTTTGTATTCAAATAGAAAATGTGTCTATATTTAGACACATTTTTTACATAATACACCAGTAAAGTTAGTCTTTTTGTATAGCGCTAATGAAGACACGTCCCACACCTTCTATTTTTTATTTGATTTGAAAGCAAATATAATGGACATACTTTAATTACAACATAGCCACGAGTCATTGCGGTTTGGTAAACCCCTGCGACACCAAAATGGTAATTCGACCGGTACCGTGAAAATTAGCGGCCTGTTTTTGGTTGATATCCAAACTTTAAAATGCAGCGTGATTAAGCTGTGGTAGCTATAAAGAAGGTATCACTATGTACCGATCTTCCCGTAATTTTTACTAATGACACATTCGCAGGTATGCATATTTTAAAACAAGACCCATCTGTGGCCGTTTTGGATTTCTGGCAGCTCATCAAGTAGAACGATGTTTGAATGTAATGCATTTTCAATAGTGAGCATGTCAAAGATTCTTTAGAGCCTGTACTTAGTGGATGTATTCTTTCTTATTCTCTTCACGCTTAACTGTTATGTGTTAAAAAAAACGTATTCGTAAAAAGATGTGGGAGTATTGAAAATTTCCACCAACAATCTTGGCATATATGCCTTACTGAAGAAATCAATGTGAATTCAATCAAATGTCTCCTTCGTCTTAAAATGAATTTAGTATCAAATTTTCGTAGACGAGTGCTTTGGTTTCTTTACTACGGTAAAATAGCAGAGTTGGTGGTGTATAACCTTCGTGTATACGGGCCCAAACTGCTCGGCGTCTTATTCTAAGGACGATTATATTTTCACCGTTCTTTTGCTCACGTACGAATAAAATTTTCCTGTTTTTAAAAACTTGACCAACATCTAAACATGTTTGATATTTCTTTCCTCAAATAAATGTGTAAACTCGAATGTGTGTTGGACCAATAGTATATTTTATTATCAGGCATAGCCTTATTAGTTGGTCATTTACCACGCTTCCTGTACGAAATTAAACAAAGACAAAAACGATGCGCCTTTTGAAATGTCGATAAAGTGCATAATATTACAGAATTAGAGAAAAGAGGAAATGGCAATCACGTGGGTTTCTTTTTCTCTCAGTTTTAGGGGCAAAATAGTGGAAATATAAATTAAAACACCTGACATCCCGACTACATTGCACTCATCAAGCAAGTGAAAAATTATGTCCCTATATTTAGAATGGTGGCTTCCGCCGTCTGCTGAGATCTGATAACGGTGTACCGTTAACACGTAAATGCTTTATTGAGTCAGTTTGCTTTACGCAGTCTTGCCCCTCCATCATACGCGGACGAGACGGGTACTAGCCAAATTGGAAAATCACCTGAAACAAAAAACTACAAGTTCAGTAGTTTTTTAATTTGTATATTTGCATCGTTTTATCTACATCGCTGAAATCTCATCTCCAAAATGGTAAGTAAAATTTTGACTTTAATACTTTAATTTTGTAATATGCAAATTATGACAAATGTTCATACTATTCGAATAGTGCATACGTAGTGGCTCATATAGTCGTTATAATAATAAAGCCACATTATTTCTCGTTAAGTGTTATTTGTGGCATCCTAATCCACGAGTAGAACAACTTATCAGATATTGACTAAGCAATATTTTCTGAAATTAAATCTGAATATTAAATCAATATCCCATACTCTGACGGTCCACGGCGGGTGGACGTGGCGGCCCAATTTCGAGAGTCACCTCATCCGCGAGATGAGAATACTAGGCTTAGAAAAACAGTCATAATTAAAAATGCCTAAAGCCATTTCTGCATATCAAATACTTAACATCGCGTATTTAATTTATATTGTTTTAATATAGCCGCCCTTCTAACGAGTTAGCAGAGAAACAATTATGCAGAATATAATACAAATAGGCCTATGTGATACATGTATTACATGCATGCGGATTTGCATGTTCATTTCACAAATCGATAAATCCATATTCATAATTGATAGTAGAATCAGATGTGTGAATAACCAGCATTATTTTGTCACGTTGCTACACGACTGCTAATATAAATCATTTAGGTAGCTGGGCGATTACGATTCAATGAAACAATGTGATGTATAAAAACAATTTTAAGTATTTAATAATTTCGTAGAATACATGAAAGTATTGGCATGTGAGATTAGACAACTGCTGTCAAGTAGATCTTTGCTTTCTCAAGAAAGCTGTTATTATTTGGTCGATAAACGTTCCTTTTCTTTAAGATCTGGTGGAAGATCTTATCTTCGTGAATTAAGCAATTAAAATAAGGCATAATGTATAAGGTATTGACTGCTAAATAATGTAAAGGTATATTAGGTAATTTTTAAGTACCTTAAAGGAAAATAAAAAGAAAAATCGACTTTTCATTTACGTGTTTGAATAGAAAGTTTAATTTTCAAGTGCAAAGAGAAAGTCACCAATTTGAACCACATGTAGTACTATAGTGAAGTCGTATTGGCTTGTAAGCCAATACTGATACTTGATTGGATTGTTATCATATTTCAAATTCAAGACATACAAGGCAGCAATTGGTTATTTTTTCTTCCGTTTGTAGCCTTATACTTGATATACGTGAACAGAAATCATCGTTTACAATTTGAAGAGTCTTGCTGTAGATAACCATTACATCATGACCAGCGATACTTTCCCATATCGAATGTAATTAATAAAAATGGACAAATAACCAATAGATACAAAGTGATATTGTAATAAAATTCCACATTTTAGAACCTAACTGGAAAACGATTACTTTGGATACCTTAGGGCTTATTTTTATTTAACTAGTTTCACATGACGGGAACATATCAGGAACTGTAAAATGCACAAAGGGCCCAACGCTAAACGGGTTCGTGTGGAATGTGTATGGTCACATGGTACGAATATTTTAGTGGCACATCAGACCTGAAAGAAAAGATACATGTATTATGCCAGAATCCCTCGCAAGTAATCGTGGTTTGCTAGCCTGATGCAAGCTATACAATGAGTACCTCAGGGTTCTCAGTATTTTAAAGTTTTCTTTTAAAGATTCGCGACGTGATCGATTATCAGTATCACCCATGTGATTTTAATGTTAACCAATTTGAGAACCACAATTTCACAGAGAATTTTCATTTTGTATGAGAATATAAGTCATTGGTAATCTAACCTTGTCCAATTGCACAATATGTTGTCACGTGACATTGCTCGTCACTTTTCTATTGCAATTTTATTAGTAGCATTTGGCTTTCATGTTTGAAAATTATAGATTATGAACTGTCAATTGATAAATAACACTAACTTACATAAATTTCAAGTCTTAAACCCAGAAAATAATTATATAGAATACTCTATCTAGACATTTCTACTTAGACTTTTCTAAGATGTATTTATCCCAGATTTGTAGATTTGAACGTCATATCCAGTTGTCATTATTTTCACCTGATGTAACCCAACGTTAACATATCCGTAACTGGGAAATGTATAACCTCAACGTTCCCGGGTTTGCGTGGATTATGCAGTCACGTTTTATATCAAGTAGCAGCTTAAACACATCTGACCAATTTGCTATGCAATGAAGTGGTTCACTTAAGTCTCTTGTACACGGGTTTGTGGGCCCTACATAAACTATTTCGAGTGTCTGGTTTGGTTATGTAGAGTTTAAATTTAAAGCACAAGTCTTTGCTTCAATAACAGTCGTGACTTTTTAGTATGTACTCTTAATACTTTCAGAATAAGACTGGATTTTGAACCAATTTGCATGATTTAGACAAATGCAGTTGTATTTCCATACGAAAATAGTCAACATGAGTATACTGTTGTCCAATTCATTGCATATTTTACCAACTGAATAAGTGCTTCACAGTGTGTGTGTGCATTTGCTGCCGTTTGTCCTGCTATAAGACTAGTTAAAATTAATGTCATTGATAAGGCTAAAAATATACTATATGCCTCAAAACTTGCGGAAGGTTAGAAATTTAATATGAAATACGTCTTCTCTTTTTTGTTTTGATTTTTTAATAAAAACAAGTTTAGTACTACTCAAACTTAAGCTTACTTGTATTCATATAAAATGAAATAGTTTCACCATCTATAAGTATTTCTCCTTTAATTCTTCAAACAAATGCGTTCAAAACGATGTTTTTACATCAGTTTATAAAAACAATTCGTCTCACAAAACGAAGTTTTGAGACATAAAATTGGCCATTAACAAACAAGCAAAACCAACCAAACAAAACAAACCAATAATGCGAATGAATTGTAAACATGTACGTGTCTACTTTTTCCAATTTTAAAACTAATCTAATTCTAGAAGTGTGAGAATCGGCTCCAACTTGGCGTATAACATACAGCTGATCAATTGCTTACAAATACTTATAGAAGGAGATTCATTCGAGTCAGACATGAAGGTTTGTGGGCCCGACATATTAGATACACCTAGTGTTTGGTTGGGTTACATGTAGAGTTTAAATTTAAAGTGCAATGTATTCGTACAGCAGGACGGAGACAATCAACATGGCACCCGCATAGAGTTCTTAGAAGTATTAATGTACTTGAATGTGATTCAGCATTTATGTGATTTATAGCTAATTGGGGTTATACGCAGCAAAATGTGAGTAAATTGAGCAGATATTGAGAAACGTTGAGTAATATATACGTTGCCAAGACTCAAATGCTGAATTCCTACATTCTCAAGATTCTTGCAGGCTGTTCTCCTTCCTGTACGAACATGGTTCTCTTCGAAGCCATATTTGAAACTATTAGTAGTAGATGCATATTCTGTGGTTCTTCACAGAAACTGTTCTGGCTCTTACCCAAATCCATTAAAGGCAGACTCAAAAATTTTGAAATATAATTTTTTGTGTGAATTAATTGAAAAAACGTCAACTAGAATTTAAGCTATAGTCACCTTAAATGCTCAATTCAAAGTTTGACATGAATCGGTTTGTTCGTTTTGATGTGTGATATAATAGTACCATAGGATACTGAGTATAACAAAAATTCTGGACCCGGAATTTTATTACAAAGTTGTGATGATTTGAGCTAAGCTATTCACACAGTGATAGCTGAGACGAATATACCTAACAGAGATTCGAAGCAATTAACTAATGGATTGTTTGCAGCGTGCAGTGGTCTGGTGGGTGATTATTATGTTAATTCAACGAGTCCCTCGACTGATCGAGAAGCAGTAATCGTTATTCAATACATTTCAATGTATAAACCCCAAGATTTTAATTTGGCGGGCTATTTTGAAATCAATTTTGCTCCCACGTGCGTGTTATTTGTCAAAACGCCTTGAACACAGTTTAGTAATCAGTGACTCTTGCATTCAAGCCATGGAATAAAAATGACCCCCACTTTTGTACCTCCTTTGTCGACTCTAGGTAGAATTGCTCAAATTTCAATGTATTAATGACATTTTTGGATATCTTCAAAATATAATGATTTAATTAAAATGTGTATTTTCTCTTTCATATCACAAGAATGAAACAAATTTGGACCAGTTTATTCTCAAACTCATATTTTTTAACAGAATTGGATCTAATTGAACATTTTATTTGAATTTTGACTTATGTCTTAAGAGAATGAAGTTATTGATGGCATGGTCAAACCCATAAAGTGTTAATGTGAGCGGTCCTAATATAATTATATTCATGTCAGGTCATGAATTGATGCACAGAATTGAGTAAAAGTGCCTGGTTTGCAGCATACCTTGCTCAAAGAAACTATAGGTGCTCACAGCGCCACCGTGCGGCCAAGTCATTGCAAGCCGAAACAGAACTGGTTCGATACGCTCGAACTGTTAACAATGGACTACAGCTTTGCTTCCGATCTCTGTAAGGAATATTGCTCAGGTGATAGTATATTAAAGTGGACACGTATGTTAAATGCAAAAATACGATTGTTATCGAAAATCGAGGACAGCATCATCGGAAAATATCTGAGTTAGCTTTTAATATGAGTTTTAGTAGAGGATCACAGTAACTATTTGTCCACTCCAGATGTAACTTCAGTTTTACTGTAAAAAACAAACAAGGATTTGGGTTTTGTCTTCTATTTATTGAAACACCTAGCGCGTTAGTTCAAAAGCTGAAATATCTAAAACACCCCAAAACAATAAAAACAAACACCATTATTTCTTAATTTAAATCAGATCAATGTGCATTTGAAGTGGTATATTCATAAGCTTGTAAAAGCATTAAAATAAGCTCTTTGATAGGCAGTTAGTAGTTTTAACTTGAAAGCAGTCTTTTAACGAAAAAGTTGGTATTTCGTTTTATTTTTCTTTGACCAACATTTCTGTGTGTTTAAAATGTGTGTGACAGACAACAATATAAACACTCTTGGAATAACACAGTGTATCGCATCATCACGTGTACTCCGATTGTTCGTTTGCAAGGAAATTATTTAAAAAAATTGCAACTACTATTGCAACTAATATGCAGCCTAAGATATTTTCTCCTTTAAAGTAATTTGCAACTGAATGTTACAAAATATCCTTTTTGCAAAATATTAATTTGCTTTCTTTTGGTGACTTCAGACCCCAGCGGGGCTTTATTTCCTTTTTGGAAATGAAAAATTATGAATTGACCTACTATCTCTACAACAAGCCGTATTCTATCGCTCGATAAAAATGTTATCTATGCATACTACATATACTATGGGTATTAAGTAGGGAAAAGTGAATTTCCCGTTTAGAAGGTTCGTGCTGGTGTTCCCTCAATCTGCCATTTAATAGCGTTATTTCGCCGGCATCATACGGGCGTGAATAATATTTGCTTGCAACATTTTGAAATTCAGCTCATAGTAATAACCCTAAATCGAACATGTTCAGAGGTGGCGGGTCTTCTGTATCACAGGTATGTGCTGTTATTTAATACGAGACGTTAAGTCTGAATAAATATACGCGCTATGTCAGGTATCTTACGAGCTTAAAATGTCATTGCTTTAGGTCCTGTAGGTACATTAGGGGGTTTACAAGACTAGTGGAGCATAATTTATGTTCGATTTCAAGCAACGGTGCTTTCTTCAGATTTTTAAGCGCATGAGCTTTGCAAATTGCTTATCATGTGATGACAATGGATAATAATGAGCCTTGAGTGCATGAGATATTTAATTTCAATTATTGGACGATTTCTTTTTGTATGGGTGAAGATTTTACGGTTTCTTATGGCGACAGCTCACTTTCGAATCTCGCAGATTAAAGGTACTTTGCGCATATACGTATGTTATCATGTCCGTACAAACCGTTTCAAATAGCTGCTATTTTACACACACCAAGAGTAAAACGATTTAAATAAATGATTTCTGGAAAGCAGACAAGTGTACTGATGTGTGCGAAATGTTGATATAAGTTCATGGCATATTTGACAGCTGTCTTGAATTAGGTATGATTCAATTGAGATACGTTGAAGTATTCATACAACATAATACTTGTTTAAAAACATAAGAGCATGCAGACATTGACCTTTTGCTCAATAAGAAATTTGAAACAATTTATTTATTTTATTTATTTGTACCAAGCGTGTTCTAATGAAATATTACATATGACACATTTTAAATTCAAACTGTTAAATGTATCTAGAAATGGTTACAATACAATTTTTAAATAATAAATATTATCAGAATGCTTATCAACATTCTTAAAATAAGAGCATACAGACGTTGGCCTTTTGCTCAATAAGAAATTGTAATCAGTGTTTTTCATTTTTATTTGTACCAAGCGTGTTCTAATGAAATCTTACATATGACACATTTTAAATTCAAACAAATGGTTACAATGCATTTTTTTAATAATGGATATTATCGGGATGCTTATCAACATTCTTAAACACAGGCACGTGACGTATAATAATGTTGTAAGCATTACGAAATGTGGGCCATGCACCTGCTTTGCGATGAGGCTATTCCAGTACCAAAAAGGATTTATATCGCACTTTTTTCTTTTTCAAATAACTTCGTCGTCCTTCCTTTGTTTCCAAGACCGGGAAAAATAGTTACCGTGACCCTGTATGACACTTATTAATTAGGACTATTTCCCGAAGCTATGAAATAGTAATTTTATGTAAATCAATAACGTCGCCTGTATATGCAAGAGGTATTCTTTTTTGGTTGATAGGCATCATTCATACAAAGGCATGTCTTATGAAAAATTTAGATACTGAGTATGTTTGATTTGATCGTGTGTAAACAGCACGAATTTAAAAAAAATAGATGTTAGCACGTTAACGCTGCAGCATACACAATACGAATCGCTCCAATTTCAGTAAATTGGGAGAATGCCTTTCATGGGAAAGTGATTTTGAAGTGTTTCGAAAACACCTGCGTTTCGCGTAAGCACATTGGTGTTGAGAAACTAAACAAAGCATGCTTAAGAAATTCGGTTTTGTAAAAAGCATTGAGATATTATAACTTAGTGGTAAAAGATACACTGCACATATTTAAATTAGGCAACAATGGTGCTCGGTTTTAGTTTAAGTGTCTATAGCAAAAGGGCTCTGAGAAAATACCAACCTTTAAAGAAGATGTGAATATTTGTTTCCTTCTAAACACTTATCTAGGTGTTTAAAAAGTGTTACATAAACATAAACCGCAATCACCATCTTGTGCACTGTTCTTGGTTGTAGATTATATAATGAACCTATTTAAAGGAAAAGCAAATTAAAACTAAAAACGAGGGATGGTGTGTTATTAGTTATTTAAAATATTCACCAATCTTTGACATCGTTTAAAAGAATCTGTGTCCTTACACAGTAACTGCCTTTGCTTCAGGTCATAATTTCGTTTGTATTTTATTTTACTGAGAAATTCTGTATTTCACTGAGACATCATATGAAAAATCGATTGCAATCTCCAGCAATAACGAAGAAGTAAATGTAACTCGCTAATTATCAGCAGCCTGAGGGTGAGAAACCGACATCGTCATATGCAATACCTCTGTTCATTGTTCAGGTACCTGATTGCACAGTTACTATAGATTTATTTCACAATATCTTCTTTTCTTCCGAAGCAGTTTATTGGAATATGAAATAAAGTTTACCTTGGCATTTATCATTGTTTGGAAAATATTCGATACTGTATATCTGGTGTTGTTATGGTTGTCTTGACTTCTCAGTATATTTCTTGCAGTACCTATACGATTTCATGTGGACCAAGGATAAATAAACAAAAAAACAAAGAAAAAAGAAGTAAACAAGTCAACTAGATCCAACTACAAAATTGACCCAATCAAAAAGTAACAATTCATTTCAGCAATTAACAACTCGCCTTCTTCCTGTGTCGTTTTACAGCGTGAATGCATCTCTATCCACGTTGGTCAAGCCGGTGTCCAGATTGGCAATGCATGCTGGGAGTTGTACTGCCTGGAACATGGCATCCAGCCTGATGGTCAGATGCCTAGTGACAAGACAGTTGGAGGAGGAGACGATGCCTTCAATACTTTCTTCAGTGAAACAGGCTCAGGAAAGCACGTACCCCGTGCAGTTTTTGTTGATTTGGAACCCACCGTAGTCGGTAAGATCCGAAATAATTTACATACTATACGCATGTTGTTTAGCCATCAACGTGTTTTAAATGTCATATCTTTAGAACTCTTTGGATCTTTTACCAGCAATATCATCATATAAGGCAATGTGTCGGGAAGGGCACTCCATCCAATATGAAATACGGACTGTCCCAAAAAAACTATACAATCAAAGATTATTTTTTTGGCCAAAAACTTGAGGTCATCTAAACTGGAAGTTAACTGATTCTTTTTAAGGAACGTTCCAGCTTCCCTGAGATTTTTAGTTGGTGTAATTTGGGGGTCTGGTTCGGGAGTTATGGCCAATTATCTGAGACACTTGAAAAACCTTTTGGGCCAGTTTGGGCTATCCTGAAATCAACACAGTTACCATTGAAAATAAACTTTAAGACATTCTTTATTGAAAATTAAAATAAAAAATAAGTATAATGTGCTGTTTCTTGTGATATAACATAATTTATAACTTTATAATGTCACAATTGCCAAAAGAATACATGTAGCATTGAGAATTTCAATTCCAAACAGTCTTGTTGTCTCAGCCTTACTCCAGGTTTCAGCAGAAGGTAGAAACATAAAACACCCTCGTTGAAAGTAAACTGAGACCTTTGAACACCAACCATCCTTTTCTTTATTGATCTTTGTTCAACACTAATTTCTTCATTATGTTCCTCCCTGGCAACTTGGAGGCAGTGGGAAATAGGGGAAGGGTAAATTGGCCCTCCCCATTAGAACATTGTCCACACATTTGTCCTCCAACAGACACCTGTGGCTGTTCTATTAGTTTCAGCAGTCAAATTCCCCAAATTTACATGAATTTCATGATTATCGTCCCCCTGAGAGCGAGTCCTCTGGTTCCCCTAACAAACTTAGTTCTGGTACTTTCACTGTTTGAAAAATAATATATTGATTAGTTCAATGCATGATAATACATTCACTGTGATCTGTACAATATTATTTGGTCTGAAACGGTTTAAGACATGCCTTATGCCTGTAGTTTCTTGGACCTTCAAGTGAAACTGGCCCAAGTGGTATTTTATCCTTTGTGTTCACTTGACAATATCTCCGGTTAGGATCCATCAAATTGGATAGAATAAAAACGAGGATGTAGCTTAGGAAGTGGTCTAATAAATAAAATCTCAAAGAAATGCTCATTTTTAAGTTGTTGATAATTTTTAGTTTGATTGTATAGTTTATTTTGGGACAGTCTGTAGATGTAAGACTGACATGTATGACACCGTAAGAGTCAGGGGCGTTGAGGGAAAAATGAAAATTAAAAAATGTGGGGTCATTGGGTGAGAGCATAATATAATTATGACATTCGGTAAGAGCAAAGTGTTACAAAAGTTTGGCGTGGTATGTGGGTATGTAATCACTGTACTGTTCTGATTATTCTTCAAAATACTGAAAATTACTCGGTTATTAATTGCAGTGCTAGTTTTGTTTTTTTTTTAATATGGAGCATTGGGTGACAGAGTCAAGGAGAAATTAGGGGGTCATTGGGTGAAAGTACCCGAAATTGTAAACAAAAAAATGAGGTTTTTCACTGACAGCACTGCTGAAAATGGGGTCTTCGAGATGGGAGTCCTTCCTGGTGCGTACTCCCTTGTGCATGGGTGTCAATCTTACTTCAAGACATGATCGTTTTGGGTCAAAGCTTTCTTTGCTATCTTTCTTATAACAAAAGGACATATTGCAACTGGATGGGGAGAAACTTGTGGCCAATCCACGCTCCTTTTGTCCCACATCAAGATTGATGCTATTCCAATGAACTTTGAGCTTAATCTTTTACTAATTGACACAGTCCTATTTAGCAATTGCACTGCATTCCATATCCCAAACGTCCCTAGGGGAAAATATGACGATCACTACCAAAGCGTTATTTTTCTTGTTAGATCTAAGAGCAATTTCCTCCTAACCCAAGGCAGGAGTCTGCTCCGTGTTTTTTTCAAAGTGCATTTCAATGCAGTCAAGGGACGTTAGGGATATACGTAGATACATGTAGTATAACCGTCCTGTCTGATGTAACTCTCATTAGCTGATTTGATTATTATCACATGCCTTGACAAATATGAAATACATTTCCAAATACTACTTCATCTTTTCAGATGAGGTCCGTACCGGCACATACCGTCAACTCTTCCATCCCGAGCAGCTAATCACCGGCAAGGAAGATGCCGCAAATAACTATGCACGTGGCCACTACACAATCGGCAGAGAGCAGGTGGATACAGTGCTAGACAGAATAAGAAAACTTGTAAGTTATCGTGCCATATTAGTGACGTTTTACATTATTTAAAGGACAGCAGCTATTAAAATAAAAGCTGATACCAGGTTCCTGTAATTTTCGTATTACGTTTGACTAAAATTACTAAACTTTGTAATCGATTAATTCATAAGAGAATGCTTAGTATCTTTCCGTTGTATTTTTTTATTCAGGCGGATCAGTGTACCGGCTTACAAGGATTCCTGGTTTTCCCACAGTTTCGGTGGTGGTACTGGTTCTGGTTTTACCTCTCTACTCATGGAGCGTCTATCCGTTGACTACGGCAAAAAGTCAAAGCTTGAGTTTGCTGTGTATCCTGCGCCACAGGTATCCACCGCGGTTGTTGAACCCTATAACTCTATCCTCACCACTCATACTACTCTGGAACATTCCGACTGTGCTTTCATGGTTGACAACGAAGCCATCTATGACATCTGCCGTCGTAATCTGGACATTGATCGCCCATCGTACACAAATCTTAACCGTCTGATAAGTCAGATTGTGTCTTCCATCACTGCTTCTCTTCGTTTCGATGGTGCTCTGAATGTTGATCTTACCGAGTTCCAGACCAACTTGGTGCCCTATCCACGTATTCATTTCCCACTGGCCACCTATGCCCCAGTCATCTCTGCTGAGAAGGCCTACCACGAGCAGTTGACTGTTGCTGAAATCACAAACGCCTGCTTCGAACCCGCCAACCAGATGGTAAAGTGCGATCCTCGTCACGGCAAGTACATGGCTTGTTGTCTTCTTTTCCGCGGAGACGTGGTACCCAAAGACGTCAACGCAGCTATCGCAACAATCAAGACCAAGCGTACCATCCAGTTTGTCGACTGGTGTCCAACTGGCTTCAAAGTGGGCATCAACTACCAGCCACCAACTGTTGTACCTGGTGGTGATCTGGCTAAGGTCCAGCGTGCCGTCTGCATGTTGAGCAACACTACCGCCATCGCCGAGGCCTGGGCTCGTTTGGATCACAAGTTTGATCTAATGTACGCCAAGCGTGCTTTCGTCCACTGGTACGTTGGTGAGGGTATGGAGGAAGGCGAGTTTGCCGAGGCCCGCGAAGATCTTGCAGCTTTGGAGAAAGATTACGAAGAAGTTGGAGTAGATTCCACTGAAGGCGAAGACGAAGATCAGGAAGGAGAGGAGTATTAAGCAAATAATCTTTCAAATCATTGCTCATCAGACTCAAAATTATCTTTCTCTGTCTTGTAAATTTTAGAACATCTTCCCTAGCTGTACAAAATTTGAACAAGACTTAAGGAATAGAGAGTAGTAACTATTCCTACTTCACGTTCACAAACTATGCAGTCACTAGCTACGCATGTGAAAAGATAAACTGAAACCAAAAACTCGTGGTGTTTAAGTTGTAAAGTTGATGTCGATTCTTATTTCGTTTAAGTGTTCCACCCCTAATCAATTTATTTAGATAACAACACAGGCTGAACGACATTACTGAACCAATTGTAAGCTTAATTAATCTTTTGAGGTGGTTCTTCTAACCCATTAGGTAGCCAGAATTACGTCAGATTTGGTCGTAATTACGTCAAATTATGGTCGGCGCATGTAGCTGATTTAGACTTCAAGTGTGCATTAACCAGGTCGAAAAAGAAATAGATTGCGCATCTATAGTTCAGCAATACAAAAGTGATCAGTTTAGCTGTTTCATAATCCGTAGCGATTTTAATTTGCAGTAATTCATGAATATTCACGAAAAGCTTGTTTAATTGTCTGAACATGAATTGTTGAGCATGCCAAAAATCGAGTTTTTGTTTTCAGTTAGAGAACGCACAATTGAAAATGTAAGTGAATGTATTCGATTTCGTTGAAGTTAGTCGTCAAGATTGGCGAGTTTAAGAAAAGTAAAAATGATACAATAGATAGCAATATAAAGAAGAAAATAATGACTAATTATAAAGCAATGAATTTGTTCCAAGTGGAATACAATTACCTCAATTTCTCCAACTACTGGTGCTAGGACATTGGGAAAAATAACAAACCAGAAATGATAAACTGACGTTCACATAATTAAATTTAATAATTTAATTAATCACACCTTTTATTTGTTTTTAAATTAAAATTGTCAGCTGATATCAAAATACATTATCACTAAATACCGGATTTTAAGATACTTTTGGGATCGAAATACAGTGAAGTTATGATATCTCAAAGTTTTTTAATTGAAATTGAAAATTGTTCGGGAATTTGCAAAGTCAAAGTCATGAATCCAGCCGAAAGTTTTATATAGATATGACCTTTAAATTTAATCTATCTCGATAAATCAGGCGAAGTGAAAATACCTCTCAAGAACAAGAACAATCTATATAAGACGCTGCAATAAATACAAGAACATTAATTAAAAACAATAGCTACAACAAACAACAACAACGGCAACAACAACAACAACAACAACAACATGTACATCAGCAGAAGTGTGTCCAGGAAGTTGCGTATAATGCAACTCCAAATGTATAGTATAAATAATTTTGGACCAAATGACATTTACAAATCTCTATTTTGCAAACTGCCGTCTTTGTTCTGGTAAACTGATTTGAAGTACACTGATTGATAACAGTAAACTTGTTTTTCCATTGCCACATTTTTGCATTATCTTGTTAGGGATATCATGTGCAATATAAAGACAATTTATGATTCGCAACCCACATTGTGTGTGTGTATGTATTCTTAATTTGATAAACAATTATACATAGAACATATTGAGCCAAGAGAACAACGAATTAAATAGTTTAGAGCTGAAAAGATATAAATGAAACCATGTGTATTGCGTGAGATTTCGAAGGAGTTGTCTGGACATAATACGCTCAAAATATAAGGATTTCCGTAACCTGACCCATCTGACCCATTTTTTTCTGACACCTAAATGAATTCGGAAACCTTAAACGTAAAAAAAACATGTGCTTTATTCCTTGAAGGTTCCGAATTCCATAAAGTGTGTCAGAAAAAGCTGTCAATGGGTCAGGTTACGTGAACTCCCAAAATATAATGGTTGTCATTAACGATGATGTTTAATATTTTTTAGTGGTTGGGTAAATCCTAAAGTTTAAACACAGTAAATGGCCCAAATCACTATACACAGTGGTCGGAAAAACCGGTAACTCTATGCATGTTTCGTTCACATTTTAATGTTTTAAAAAACTCACGTAGAAAATACAACAATATTACGCCATAGTAAACTAAATTCACCAAATGACCCGATTTCAACATACAGTGACCAGAATTGCTTTAGTTATGAATCACTAACTATACCTACATAAAATGCCCAGCACGAGATGTCTATGGGCGTACGCTCAGAGCGAGCCAATCGGATGATTGATGAGCGCCGAATAGATGTTCCAATTTTGCTGTCCAAATGCTCTAGTATTGTTTGAAGATAAAAACATACCCGTTTTATTATCATTTGAATCCTAATTACGCCACTTTCTTAATCGACTCGTACATTTTCCCGACCTTTTAAAGCATTTTTTTGTTCAGATGCCATGCAAAGAAAATTTGCACTAAGCTTTTTGAGCCTTACGGCAACCAGGTAAGAGTATCCACTTTGAAAAGCTGCCACTGCAAGCGATCATAATGTAAAGGATATTACCCGATTATCTCCGTTCTTGCTGATAATTGGCCCTGAGGGCGTAGCCCCGAAGCCATTCTCGGCCACGACTGGAGAGTTACGAGTGTAGTATCCGACTTAACACACAGCTGGGACGTCACCCTATTGCTTTTTTCGCTCCATTATTTTGCAACGAATGGAGTGTTTTTGAGTTAGGTGCTCATTCACAAGATAATCACTGACCAGATTAAAGGCCGGGCTAATGTATTCAAGGTTGGTGGATAGAATGGTGCTGAATTAAGAGTCTTAAAAACGCAATACTGAACAAAAACATTATGTGATTTGTATAATGATGACGATTAGGTTCAATATTGATCGCATTTTTCAAGTCCCCGCATCAGAATGTAGTGACTGCCGATTTTATTGGTATAGGTGCGTAGTTGATGTGTTGTCACAGTCTGCTAAAGAGTGGATGTACATTTATATTTGAGATAGCTCGTCATTAACTTCATTACCCTGTTGATAATATTAGAGTAGATACTGCTATGATGGAATTTACCGGGGTAAATGTTTTTGTAAAACGAGAATACAAAGGGATATGACCCCGTATCTTGGAATTACAATCTAAATGCACTTGCAACTTAAGGACTGCATGGTAAATATATTTTATTGTATTATGCTCATGATTTCGTTGATTCAAAATGAAATAAACCGAATGTGCATGGATATGATCCAATCTGAATCTGAGGGAGTTAGGATTTACCGAAGGATGAGGATCTGTACCATACTGATCCATAACCAGATATCCAGTCAATGCCGATGGGAGAATCATAATTCGGGAATATACTAATCGACTAATGGCTCTATATGGGGACAAGATTTCATCGGTAATTGTGTATTTTTCTCCCTGGATATGCCAAGGATTAATAGGAACTGGTATAGTGTGAAGGTGCGTGGTCTCGTTTTTTCCTATTAGGCCAAAAATATGTCGGCTTTACGCTCGCATACAGGTTTTCAAATCGCATTTTACCACATTCGTTTTTTAAGGAAAGTTTTTTCAATTTATTTAATCGTGGCCGACTAAAAATGTCGCGGGAAATAGTTTCATACGATACCCCCTTTAAAATTTTACAGGAGACATTTTTTTTTATTTATGACATACACTCACGAACACTCTAACCCTAAAACCAAAATTTAAAACAAAAATGGTTACATGTACAACATGAAAAACCTGTGTAGCGCATAGCCTTATTGACTTAAAGGTGCAACGAGAGATTTTGAGGCACCCAAATATTGCGTCATAATAGTAATTTCATATAGATTAGATACTCAATAGATATCTTACCTTGTATTTCGCTACAGAAATGCCTTAAAAGAGAGAAAAAAGAGGATTTTGATTTGATTATATTTCAATGTAAAACATAGGCTGAATTTTCTATTTGCACCTATACGAAATTAGAAATTTCACAATTTTTGTACCAAAGAAACATTTCTCAGCTTAATCCTTTTAGATGGGGATATTTTTGATGGAAAGCCTTACATCAGGGCAAAATCAGTACTGTCGATTTTTTAAGGAACGCCTATGTGAAATCTCTCGTTGCACCTTTAATTGGCTCTATAGAAAAGCATGCTTTGATTTTTCTGTCGTGCACGACAGAAAAATCAAAGCATACTAAATTATCATCTTATTACATAAAGACGGTGTATTCAGCTTAATTATTCACTTCATGTGTGATTGAATATGTTGACAGGCATTTAAAATAATGCAAAAACTCAGGTTCGAAAAAAATGGGGCGCTGCTTCCTAGAAATGTCCTCTTTTTAAAATGAAAAAAAAAATGAAATTTTACGTCGCATAATTTCCTATGAAACAAACTGAAATTCATGCATATACTTTACACAAATGTTACAGTAGAAAAATACTATGATTATGATTTAAGCTTAGATCAAATAAACAGGGAAACACAAATTAAATACATATAAAGAAAACGCACAAAAGATACAAAGAACCAGCAAGTTTCTGTTAGATTTTGACAAATTAAAAAAACAATACTGAACAAAAATATTTTAGGCCTAAGTACACGATAAACAAAAGTTGAAGGAATAAATGAAATAAAAGTAGATCAACCATGCATGAAATATAAGATCAAACAAGTCAAATTTCAAAAAATTCAAACACAAAGAATTTATATAGTTGAAAAATGTATTGAAATACTCCAAGTCATACAAAATAATAAAAAAAGTACATTCTTGTGAGATTCATAACTTACACTAGAAAAAATAAAACACAACACACAAACTAAAAAGGCACGAACCAAAATTAACCGTTGTATGGGTGATAAAATCGTTATTGTCACTGTGATTTTTATCAAACGCAAATCAATTTCTAAATTGTTGCTCATATTGTAATACCTGTTTGTATTGTTTTTCTGCATTGTTTGCGCGAAGAGAGCGAATGTATCCAATAATACGCCATTCGTAAAACTCGGCAAAAGCAGTCGCTTTTCTGATGTTACGAATGGGCCCGTGTTTGTACTTTCGCTCCTTTAGTGCAAAAGAATGGACGCGAAAAAAAACCAAGAGTGGTGACGTCACAGAGGTGTGTTAATTACAATAAGTCATGGTAACGTTAAAGGTAGTCGGATGCGTCGGTACGAGAAATGATTGAGCCACATTCAGTACCTATTGCAGTAATATAGAATGCTCACAATATTGTTACTTCCAAATTGAACACATGTAAAACCTTACCTCAAGCGAATAAAATGACCATAGGACCGGAACTGTTTGTTCCCACAGCTTATGCAATCGCGATAATCATGATTACTTTGCAGCCAGTTTTCTAGTCAAGATAAAGAAAAAACACTCGGAAATAAAGAAGGATAGCTGAATTCGCCATGGATAGTTTCCTAATGTTGTGCGCAAAAACCAACTTATCAAAGGTCCCCAAGTTCCTACTTTTCCTCGTTTACTAAGTGAGGAATACGGGGGGTTATGGTAAATTTGTCACCAAGGGGTCAACTTCTAAAATGTTCTAATGTGTCCAATGTATACTATCGTGTGTGTTCATGTAATAAGATTAAAAAGGTATAGTATGCATATCTACGATTTATGGTTTATTAAAGTGATTTATTGGTGTGGAATCTCTCGGCCAATATATAATGAAATATCCTAAAAAAAGATACCAGATGTTTTTCATGGCCATTGGAGTATTTCCTGCGGAAAAAAATTCATGAGTTATTCCGTCAATGTACAAACTGTACTGCAATCATGGAAGCTACATGTTTATTCATGTGGTATATTTAAAATGCCGCAGCAATACCCGAAACAATAAGCCGCAAAATATTATCACGTGACCTTAAGCAAGTTTGCCACAAGCCTCATCATTGCGAACTTCGGTGAGCACATAAAGGAGCTTAGAGCGAAGCGAAGTTACGTTTAGAAATTTTTATAGCCAAAAAACTACACTTTGTAAAACCTCAGTGATTTGAGGGAAAAATGTAAAGAGGGTGATTTAGAATATCATTTGTTATTAACAAAAGTTTTAGTGGCCTACTAAACACTAACAATACGTGAAACACGGGGTCGTTGTATTTAAGAAAATAAAGGGTCAGATGTTCATGTTTATGGGAGGAATAATGATGTCCAGGCAAGTAAATAACATGAATTAAGGGCGAGGCGAAGCCCGCCGGGGAGACGGACGAGACCCATTATTCAAATGTTTTGCTGCGAAGGACACATTATTCGACATAAACATGACATCGCACCCTTTATTTTATTCTATTACGTAAGGAAAGTATAAATAAATACCAGAAAAACTGGCCCTTTCGTACTAAAAAATTTAACAGTTGTTTACGTCTTTAGAGAGCGAGACTGGTCTTTCCCGTCCTCGGCGTAAATGTTAGCGTGTGCGCTTGTAGTGATGGTGGCACGCGCGGAAGAATGTGCGTTTGCATCACGCATTGAGCTAATCGCGCCCCATATTGCAGAATAATGGGCAAGTAAACAACCAATCAAAGAGCGCGCTTTTGAATAATGGGCAGTAGAGGTAATAGAATTATAGTTTTATCGCAGTCGCCCTAGAAACGCCATAGAGGACTGCCAAATCGTGTACCACACATTTTCAATGGGAATGAATTTAATTGGCCATGAAGACGAGGTTAGAACGAATTTGGGGTTTTATTCCGTATTGAAATGCGTGTCACACGATTTGGCACTCAAAACTCCCGACCACTGATCTCTATACAAATTGGCCACACACAGTGATGAATTGTAGATTGGCTATGAGGGGCAAGATTCTATAGCGTTTACAAACGTGACGCACCCCTAACAAGTAATAATTTTCTAAATCTACATGTTAAAATTATCAACATCAGTTCTACGCGTGTTCACTTCTAGTATGTGCTCATTTTCTTGAAAATTAATTAAATGTCATTTCCTTTTTTTCCCGGAATATCCAGGGACCAAGGATGTACACCAAGTTACATTGAACCAGCAAATAATGGTTCTATGATAAGTAAATCCGCCCGTTTTATGAATGGTAGG
>JAMKCH010027190.1:0-33089 GCA_023653785.1 Ophioderma brevispina
TGTCTCTCGGGTACTTGGCCTAAGGCAGATTCTTTTTCATGTTTTTCCCGCTTTGCCCTGAACCGGACTGACTTTTGTCCATATTTTGATCCAGCCATTTAGGATTTGTTTGAGAAATCTACTTCATTTCTTTTGAAACCATGGGTTGTGCGAATGTGGTTTGTTAGTGGGACTCGGGTCCAATGCAAGAATGGGAACATTTGAATATACTTCACATTCTCCAGCTTGTCTGTTTGTGAGAAATGCATTCTGAACTCTTCTTATACTGTCTCAGGTTTTCAATCTGATTTTTCAGCGAGTCGATTCGTTTTCTTCTTATGATTCAACAGTTCCTACTCATCAAATTATCATGTTAGTAAATCTTTATAGTTTTATTGCATAATAGTCTAGTGCAATTTGTACTCTATATTGCCATATCCAAGCTTAATCCCTCTGAGTTTGTATTGTTATATTAAGAATTTCTCGATGTCCTCCCGCTTTATATGACTTCATACCTTGTTGACAAACTTAGAGCTTTCTTCAATACATTTGAATCAATTATCATCAGAACTTCTTTTCGATACCTTAGCTGCGTTCCAATTTTTACAATTCTTTTTTTAAATATGTTTTCACTTACTTCGTTGTTTTCTGTAATTTTTTTGATTATTCCTTTTTCATGTATAATTTCTCTTTGATACTTTGTTCTGGAGGAGATTACATCTATCAACATTGTTCTCTGTAACTTGTCATCCCCATGTGCTTTTGGTATCTGTATTGGACTGTATTTGTAGGATTCTGTAATTTGGGTAGTTGCTGCTTTGATTATGTTTTTGCTTCTGTCAAAACTGGTTTATGGTTTTAAGCTCATCAGGTGTTGACTGGATGTGTCTTTCATGAACTCTCGCTTCATTTTCCAACACTTTTGTCACTTTGTCTTTGATTTCTTTGGCTTCTTCAAGTTTTGTAGATCTCAGATTGTCATCTTGTTTGTACTTATTCTTGCAGAAGACAGAGCAATTGTTTCTGAGCTGGTAGTCTTGGAAATGAAACCTACATTTGGATCCTCGTTTTCCTACATGATTTCTGGAAGTGCTTGTGTCGTGTTGAGTTCAGAAGCTCAATTCTCTGTTCGGGATCCTTGATGGAAAACAGGAACACACCAGTTAGAAAACTCTGACAGTTTCTGCATCATCTCATGTTGGTGTTGTTGGTCTTGACCTGACTAAGTTCCAGTTCTTCAGTTTTGATTTTTGTTAAAATTTCCATCATACTGTGCAACTTCTTCGTTTATTATTTTGTTGCTTCAATTTCCTGTCTTCTTTTCTTAACATCGTTTGCTATTGCTTTGTATCGTGCGTTGTCTGTTTCCCCCTTTGCTAGCCCACAATGTTTTCAATGAGTTCTGGCCAGTTCATCCAGAGGGGTTCCATGTATGTGGGGTGCAGGCACTCGCGTTGAAACTCTACTTATAATGATAGTATTTGACTCTTAGAGGACTTGAAGGATCATCATTATTACTTAATTATTTGTGGGACTCTCTGTGATCAAAGTTGAGAGTATCAGTCAAATGTTTGTTTTATAAAATCGTGCTTTGACTGGTTTTCTTCCGTTGCAAAAAAGTCTCTAGTTTCATGTTGTCAATATAGCCACTGGCTCTTGACCTCCTTCTACTTAGTAGGACATAGTTTGATCTTGAAGAAACCCATTAATTTTTCATTCATTCTCTTCTCTGCAACAGGACAGTGTTAGAAGATTTCAAAAGGCCCTATATTTTCTAATCTGGAAATGAGTTCAATTTTTTTCTGCCCATATCTGGGTGTAACCAGGACTATTCAATGACAGAATAGGGATTATTGAGGGTGTACTTTGTGTTACCCTCTGGAGTCTGTCTGCCTTCCGCCTCATGAAGGAATTTAGTAATAGTTCTTTCAAGTGAGTTTTTTTCATTTGCAGCAATGCAGCAAATGCTAACTGGACAGTTGGCAAATCTTCTGTCTTTATTCAGAATTCTTTGTTGGAAAATATTTTGAAGATTAAGTTGAGGTTATCTTTTTTGGTGTTCGAAATACCATTTCTTTTCTGCCATCAGTAGAGGCTGGGTAAGACTTGGCTTCCCAGTCCTTTTTCTTGCAAAAGGTTTGTTGGTATTTTATTTTTTCCCCTGGAGCCACTCCTATTTGCTCTATCATTTGTAATTTGGAAACTGGGTGAATATTGCCTTTGTTCTCAGGAAATTGTGGTTAATCTTTGTTTTTGACTTCAACCTCCGGATGTCTGAGAAATATTGTAGAGCCTTTGGCCACACGTCTAATTGTATTTTTAAACTGGGTCTTTTCCTTGATCCCTTCCTGTTCGTCATCCTTCTGAATCTGCTGTGTTCTTAGATTATAGAGTTTGTTGGCGCGGCTTTCAATTGATCTATCTTGATTTCATTAAATAGAGAGCCACATTCATCAGGGTCCTTTCTTAGCATCCTGATATTGAAATTGTCCCAATCAGGCACAAACGGTAGTGCGTATTGCCCAACGTCGTAGAAGTTTGCAGATCTTTTTTTCATTCTATTTACATCAATGTATTGTTCTAGATGAATTTCTTCATACGTTGGGGGGGCTTTCTTTTGAGCTTAACTTGTACTATATTCCTGTCTTCTTAGGTGTTCTTTTAGGTAGTATGCATTGTTATTGACAATTCATCTCTAAATGGGGAACATTTGACTATTGGTTTTTTTGGTTGCAGTCCCTCTTGATTTTGGTAGTAAAGAGCATTTTGAAAAAACCAGAGTTTCTTTGCTATAGAGCATGTTCTAGTTCTGTATTTCTCTCAGCTCTGGCTTGTCATCAATTAAACCAATTCAAGCTTATTGATGTGCCTCATTGCAGGGTATTTCATGCTCCTTTCCTTTTTGCATCAGTTTATGCAGATATGGTGGCTGCCTTTAACTTTGAGATCTTCCAATAGGAGTTCCAATGACATCTTCATTAGTTCATGTTTAGCAATTTCATTCATTGATAGTTCAAAGCTCCATTTTTTTTTATACTACCTACTACCTGATTGTGAAATCTGATTCTCCTACAGCAGATACAGGTGTAAATAGGCCGTCCTACTGCTCTCTGAACCGTCTGATTCTGTCATACCTTGTTTTTGTTGTTGTTTTGTCTATGTTTGTGTGTTTTTTGCTGTCCTGATTGCATTTGTTTGCTTGTGTAGAATTGGATTCATGTGAAACATGGTGATAAAACTTTTTTGTTTCGCTTTTGCAGCATTTTTTGCTCTTGTACAACAGGATCTTGAGCCAGGGATTTGTCATGCGATGTTTTTTGTCTTTTAAAGCACATTTGCTCTTGTACAACAGGATCTTCACCAGGGATTTGTTCTGTGATGAAGATGTTTATAGTTTGTCTTTTAGCACATTTTACTCTTGTAGCAACAGGATCTTCAGCGAGGGATTTGTCATGGGATGTTTTTTGTCTTTGGCCAAACTTTTGCTCTTGAGCAACAGGGTCTTCCACCAGGTCTCTTATGTGACCTGTTCTTTCTAGCAGCCTCTTCATTCTGTATCCATTTTTTTTCTGCAACTTTGTTCTTTCCTTCTGTTTTTCTTCAGTGTTTCTTTTTTTTTTTCAATGTTTCTTCCATATACATCTGTTTGATTTTTTTTTAATTTTTTAGGTTTTTATATTTTTATGTTAATTTTTGATCTGAAGTTTTTAAATGGTTTATTACATCCAAGGCAGCAATTATCAATATCGTGTTTTGCAAGATGGTTGCGTAACTACTTAATGGGTGCTTTGTTCTGTTGTACTTTCTTTGAACCTTTATTGCACCCAACGCAGCAATTGTCATTATCTTTTTGTAAAGAGGCTGGAACACTGCTGGATGGTTCTTTGTGCTGTTGTATTTTCTTTGAATCTTTATGGCACCCAAGGCAACAAGTGTCAAAATCTTTTTTGGTAATGTGTTGGAGTCACTGCTCGATGGTTCTTTGTTTTCTTTTGTACTTTCTTGGTATCTTTAATCACCCAAGGCAGCATTTGTTAGATCATCATGAAATGGGATCCTAATTTGGGTATGGAGTGTGGTTGCTTTTGGATTGAGTTCGCCTGATTACCTATGACATCTCAAGTTACGCCGTCTGTGTGAATGGAGTTATCTGCTCTCTTTGGCTAGTTGCTGTTGGATGATTCACTGGTAAAGTGTGTTTCTTCTGTCACAGGCTGTGGACTATGTAATGGTTTTTTTCTTGTACCACAGAATGTAGTTACGGTTACTATTGACTTGATCAGGTCTTACTGCAACAGGGTTTGTAGCATCATTACAGGGTGACCACTTCTGGCCTTTTTTCACACTTAGCTGTATATCGGCCACCTGAAAGCTACCATTGGTGATTTGCAACAGCTTCAGTCATAAATGTTGTTCTGACTTGTAATTTGAAGGTGGAACTTTGATGAAGAAAGTGTCTTTTTTGTCAGCATTATTAGTAATCATGAATCTGACAAGTTGAATCACCAGAACTTCAGGAGTTTTGATGAGGATTCTGTGTAGGATTTTTCCAGTTTCTGCTGTTGTCACTGCAATATGACATTTCTGGTTCATCCTTCACAATACTGTTGTATTTCCTGCATCTCATAAGACTCTGCATTTTGTTTTCAGTCTTTTCAATGGACATTCTGAAATGTGGTGGTCAGGTGTGAATCATCTGGCATTCCTTGTGCACTTTGGACATGTTCCATTAGCACCATTAAGAAACCTCAACGGAGGTCGTTTCGTGTTAAGTGAACAGCTGAGTGAGACTTTCCATGTCAGGAATTCGTAACCACTCCATCTCATTCTTGATAGCAAGCATCAATGCCTTGTACACTTCTGCAATTTCTGCTGACTAAACCACTAGCTATGGTGGTTTATTCAATGTTCAGCTACACATTTTCCAAGAATATCGAGATTCTCCTTTTCTTTTTTGCTTGTACAAGTCATCAGTTTCATTTCAATAAGCACTGGGGTTATAGCATTGTCTCTAGGTTGCAGAAAGTATTCCAGAATTGGGCCACAGTTTCTGAGGCACTGGAGAAGGGAATTCCAGGGACAGAGATTTGTTAGGGTTTGCTGTGTTTTCCTGTCAACATTCTCAAGTTGGATATACCTAGCGTTCATGTATCAAAAATGTTCCAGGTCTTTTAGTCCTGAAAATAATTTCATATCAAATGACAGGAATAATATCATGGGATAGACTGTAATCAAGAGGTAATAATGGGACCCCATAGCACCCAGGGCTTCAAATCAGTGCCAGCCATACATAACAATAACTTACGGGCACCGCACAATACATCACCAAATTAGATACTTTTGAGTCACCCTTTTCATACTGCAATAGCTTTATTAAAATATGGACTGCAGTCGCAAATAGGTTGTCTGATTTTTCACATTTTTTTGAACTGCATGAATCTATGAGACAATGCCTCATAACCCTGCAATATGGCTTTTTTGACAATCTTTCATTGAAAAAATGGAAAATATATTCTGCCACCGTTTTTAGAGGTTTTAAAAAAATGCCAAAAAACAGACTACAGGCATTTAACCCTAACTGACCAATCCCACTCAATCTCACACATACGGGGCCTATTTGCGGGCACTAAATCCCCCTTGGCCTGCTATAGGTACACATGCCTCAGGGAGTCAGAGGGTTGGCCGGTATTTGCCGGTAAATACCGTTATTTAATCGGTAAATACCGCCAGGGGCAAATTTTGGCCTAAATGGAAATACTTGGTCATTTGGAAATACTACAAAATACAATCGTTCCCTGGAACGCTTGTGTCACCTGCTGCCAAGGGCGGTCTCAAATGGTGTCAGCATTATACATAGGTTATCTGAGGTCAACCTGTTAACAACACGAGTTTTGGCCCGTGTTTCTTCTGACCAAGGATGAAGTTAATTGGTGAATCATTTGAGATATCAATTGTTACGTTTTGTTATATTTTAATAAAATTGGGTCAAAGGACACATAGGGGTCAAAGGTCATCTGTGAACATCCCACATAACGTTTTGCTAATGGTTGTTTTTAGCAGCTTTGGGCTGCCTGGTAGAAAATAAGCACATTGCAAGAACAGTAACTTACAATGTCTTTTCCCACATTCCAACCTCGATATTTGGAACCACAAGTAAGTAATCTTAAGCATCAATGTCATACAAGACAAATAAGTATCAACCCAAGTATAATGTTGTGTGCTTCCTTGTGCTTACATTGTGGCTTGCAATGTACTTTAATTTTCCCCAAGTACATATGTGTTATGATTGTGCTTGCCAGGTAATACATTTTTAAGCACAATGCAAGTACATTTTTGCAAACTCAAAAAGTTACTTACACTGTGTTTGGAATGTGCTTGCTGTTGTTCCAAATTAATCGAGGTTTTGAATGTGGCTTTACAAGTTACTTTTTTAAAGCACACTCAAGAATTTACTTACATTGTGCTTGCAATGTACTTACTTTGTGCTTGCTGCTGTTCAAATATCGAGGTTTGTAATGGTTCCTTAGCCAGTACATTTTAAGCACACTCGAGAACTGTACTTGCATCGTGCTTGTAATGTGCTTGCTGCTGTTCCAAATTCGAGGTTTTTGGAATGTTCTTAGCAATTCTTATCCAGTACATTGTAGCACCCACCCGAAAAATGTAACTATACTGTGCCTTGCAATGTGCTTGCGGCTGTTCCAAATATCCGAGGTTTGGATGTGCCTTAGCAAGTTTAAGCACACTCGAGAAATGCACTTACATTGTACTTGCAATGTACTTACTTTGTGCTTGCTGCTGTTCCAAATAATATCCGGGTTTGGAATGTGTCTTAGCAAGTACATTTTAAGGGCACACTCAAGAAAAGTACTTACACTCTACTTGCAATGTGCTTGCTGCCTGTTTCCAAATACGAGGTTTGGAATGTGTCTACATTTATCACAATAAAGTTACACTGTACATCCTGTTCTTGCTGCAGTGGCGTAACCTCGGGGGGGGGGGGGGGGGGGGGGGGGGGCAGGGGGCGAGTGCCCCCCCCGCCCAGCACCCTTGCCCCCCCCCCCCCCCGCGCCAGCCCACCCCAACTGAACTAACCTTTTTGTACAGTGTCTATGGCGAAGGGCCCCCCGCAGTCGCCCCCCCTCAGAAATGTCCTCATCACCCCTTTGCACCCCCCCTTTGTAAAGGTCGGGATTACGCACTTGCTGCTAGTGGGGGGGGGGGGGGGCCAAATTCTAGTTTAGAATGTGCCCTATCAAGTACATTTTTTAAGCATATCAAGCACTGTGTTCTGTACTTGAAATGCACTTGCTGCAGTGGCATAACCATGTTTTTTCTAGCCGAATAAAAAGGGGCACGAGTTTTTTGGGAATCAACGCGTTCAATTGGGGTTAGTACAATATAGGCCGAATATTTGCTAACTACTGTTATATTGGCCCCATGTGGGTCTACATTTCAAGCAGTTCTCCACGATTTTCCACTCTTTGTTTGGGTTCCTTGTATGGAAATGAAAGGATGACACAAAACTCATATTTAAAAAACATTTGACCTCTGCCTCGCTAAAAAATGATGATTTTTTTCACTCAAACCAAGTGTAACTCTTTTGCCTTTTGCACGTGTCTTCATGTTTGAAAAAGTTGTGGCGCTACTTGCCACAATTCCATCTGTTTTGTAGCCTAATTAAAGATTGTAGTTACAATGTCACCCCAAACAAGCTCTCTTTTCATATGGCAAATCTGTTTGTAACTACCACGAATTTATGCCTTGTACCCCAACAAAAATACAACGTGAAATACACTAGGAAGCATTCATTATTTATGCCAGTAATAGAAGAATTCAACTTTTTTTAGCAAAAGTTGCATTTCACCTTCGCTGCATTCATAAAATTTCGTCATCCCCCATTTAATTTAAATTTTATTTTAATTAATTATTAAAAGTTAGGTTACCTCTCTCTCTCTCTCTTCTTTTTTTGGTGAAAAAACAATAACATGTGATCTTTCACTCACACTTTTTTTCAGAAATTCCTTCCCTCATATCCTCCAATCCCCCACCCAGCATAATGACTCATCCCCTACCTAGTTCAACTAAATCACCAAAGCTCATCATTTTCATCTGTAGGCCTATGAGTGAGGATTATATAAGTATAACGGGTTCAAAATTAATAAGTCCCACCCCCCGACAACGGTACATTTTTCTGCAAAAGTTATGCTCTTTAGTCTAGCTTTTACAAATGTAAATGTTCACTGCAAATGTTACATCTTTAATGTGCCAAAAAAATTACACAACAGTTAATCTTCCTCCCTTAAATGACGTCATTTCTAAATTTATGACAAATTAACTTTTGTGTAGTTTTTTGTGCACATTTATGTGTAACTGCAGTGTACATTTTACATTTTTGTAACACTTTCAAGAGCCTAACTTTTCCAGAATAATGTACCCTTGTCAGGGGGTGGACTTATTAATTTTGACCTGTAATATTTTTGTCAGTGATGAATCAAGCTTGTTTGTGTGATTTTAATAGATATAAGATGTAATTGCCACCCGGGTATGGGAACTGATATCAACTTGAGCTCCTTGATGCAGGATCAATTTAGAAAGAATTAAGTATGTGTCCATGCAGCCACATACGCTCAAGTCTACCTTTGTGAGCAAAACCTTTACAAACAATTTTAATTAACCATCGATAAAGGCGCCAGTCAGTATGTATTGGAGGGTATATACGCCTTTATACGCCGATACCAAAAAATAGCACTTTTTATTGCCTATGTGTGAGTATACATGAAAATAGTAATTAGGTATACGCATGCATGGATACGTTAAAAATAGTCTTGTAGGGTATATGCCCGTATACGCGAAAAAATAGTATTATGTGTATACGCGAGTAGTCTATCTGTGTGTATCCCATCAAGTAACCATGTCTTCTCCTTGCGGTGTTTTGAACTTTCGACGTAAGGAGTATACGCAAAAATTAGTATACGTAAACAAATTACCCCAGATCCACTGTCGCCAGCTAGAAGTTACAATGTGTCTCAAACATCCACATTCTTAGTTTTCCAATACTCAAAATTCCTAGATTTTATACAACAACTGTGGTCCATAAACTGGATTAACCAATTAATCCTGCCATAGTTATAGTACTAGTATTTGTAGCTCAGGCATTACTCACTAAGATTGCATTATAGGTCCCATACCAGTATGCCTACATGTATACACATCTTTGCTATGAAGCATGCCATCTAATCAATAAAGACTCAACATTTACCTCTTAGTTATACCACATTGAAATCTTGGTGTTTCCACCACCACCACTCGCTTGCATGCTTGTAGAACCTGTCCTGATATTTAGCACCAAACTCAACTTGCTACATAGTTAACTACTGCACGTCCTACTCAAATTTTAAAATGGCCGTTGACCTAGCCATATGACCTTTTCATGTGACCATAAATGTAAGTACAATTTAAGCACATACTCCATACACTGAAACACCAATAAAAGTAAGCATATTGCAAGTACACATCCTGAAACCCCTTGGGTAAACTCTAATTCCAAAGTAAGCCCATTGCAAGTATACCCTGTTGCTTCAGGAAAATCTAAGGTCAAAATAAGCACATTGCAAGTACATCCTATTGGTTAAGGAAAAACTAAGTCCCTATACGTACATTGTAAGCACAACAAAGTAGTACAAATTGTAAGCACATTTCATATCCATTATTGGTCTAGTCGAGTCTCATATAGTACGATGTAAGCACAAAGTAAGTACAACAAAAACGAAAACTTTGTAACGATAGAATAAGTACTTTCAATACACCAGATGTACTTACTTTGTGCGTATTTACCAAATAAGTACACACTCAGCACACTATAAGTCAATGGTAAGCACTTTCAAATGTACATTGTATTTTACACTGGGTGTACCACTTTAATGTGCCAAAAATATATTATTTTTAAAAAGATGTTTAACAAAATGGGGTTCAAAGGTTGCAATAGGGGTTATCAAAGGTCCACCTGTTTACACCATATATGAGCCTTGGACCATGGTTCTTCTGACCAAGTATTATACAATATGGATGGCTGACATGATATCATACCAGAAATCGGATGAGTCAAAAATATCGGACGAGCCAACGGGTCGGTTTGATGTTTTTATGACGAATCCGATATCATGCGAAATGAGCCATCACTATTGTCATTATGTATGTTTTTATAAACTCCCAATAACCTGAAAACATAATAATGATTAATTGTTGAATGCCTAATGTGAGAACCAAGCATCATGATGCATTAGCCTATAAATGACACTAAGACACCAACACATTCTTTTAAAAATACTTTTAATATTATTACATAATAGAAAATGTTACATTAATTTAGTTTATGACTGGGGGGTAAAAAAAATGGGCAATTTAGAAAATCGATTTGTTAAATTGTCAATTCTAATACAGTAAAGTTATATTTACAACCCAAGCACATGTGTGCACACACACAACATGTTTCAAAGGGGCAGGCAGACACACACACAACACACATTCATAACTTAAAGTACTATCATTGATTGGATAAATCAAAATCAAAAATCATTTTTTTGCAGTGTCTGTATTAAACCAAAACAGGTACCCTAACACATCCTTCAAATGATAAGGCCAGAGCCACCTTATAGATAAAAACACATCGTATATATTATCAGTTACTGTCCAACGGACACTTACTTCACACTTACTGAATGGAGAGTCATACTTTGAACCCTGCCTTGGTTTTCCTCCTTTTTCGGTCGTCTGCCGGTTCCTCAATTGGAAAAGGTAACTTTGAGCTTTTGACAATCCTAACAGACTTACCCTTCACTTTTTAATATAGTTCTGGCAACTTTCAAATATTTTGGGACTCTTTCGGGTGAATCACTGATAGTGTCTTAACTTTAGCCAAAAAAATGTTGTTTTACAATAAACAATGCGCCTTTAATCATTGAATAGTAAATGGTTACTTCATTGTCATACTTAATTTAACTGAAAAATAGAATGAACTCCACAGAATATACCAAACACTATTCTGAGCTTTATTTTCTTTTTTTTAAATTATATTTTCACGTGATTGGACCTTCAAGTGATGTAGGCTTATCAATAAGCCATTAGGGAGTAGTTATAAGCACTCATTATGACTTACAAATCATAATCTCCAAACTAAATTATTTCCAATTTCCAATACCAAGCAGAAATCATCAAGTGTTCATGGTTTTGTAGACAGGAATGCAAGTGTATGTCAGGGTTTTATGTGTTAAGAATGGGATTTTTGGGGAATCCCATGTTGGCATCACATGGCTTATTAAGGTGAAATTTCCCAAATCAGGTGCATTGTGGGAGGACTCAAGACAAACAACCCTCTGAGAGCCACTGTGTTTGTACACACACCAATTATGATTGGTTGAAGTGAGAGAATTTGGGCTGTTTCAAGATTATATTAAGGTGCAAACGAGAGATTTTTGAGGCACCCAAATATTGTGTGGTCATTAAGTACTTTATATGGAGACAATAGATTTCTTACCTTGAATTGGCTAAAGAAATGTCGTAAAAAAGAGAAGAAAAAGGAGATTTTGATTTGCTTGTTTTCAATATAAAACTAGCGCGAATTTTGTATTTGCTCACAATTTTTGAAAAAAATGGCACCATTTTTGTATGTGCCAAAGTAAACATTTGCTCAATTCTCACTTATCCTTTTCATAAGGGAATTGATAGAAAAGCTTACCCAGTGCAAAATTAGGTAGTTGATTTTTTAGGGACACCTGATATGTGAATCTTCATTGCACTTTAACACAGTGGCCAAGGTAAAGGGAGGCTCCCAGCAGCAACAGGTCCCCTAAAGAACCCAGCAACATCTGTGTTTATTGCCATCATTAAGTTGCACTTCTTAAATGACACTGGCTAATTATTTAAATCCACCTAGGGTCAGAGCCCTGCCCATACCATGACACATTCTTTCAGAAAAAAATCCTCTTGTGATTATGGAAAAGACTTTCACATAATAAAAAAGGCAAACAATAAACTGACTAATAAGATAATGACCTGATAATGGAATACCATATAGGCCTAATGCATGTACTATTTAGCACAGACCTCCAATACACTGAAACACCAATACAAAAGTAAGATATGCAAGTACATCGAAACCCCTTGGGTAAAATCTAATTCAAAGTAAGCCACATTGCAAGTATACCCTGTTGCTTCAGGAAAATCTAAGTCAAAATAATCACATTGCAAGTACATCCTAGTGGTTAAGGGAAAAACTAAGTCCCAGATAAGTACATTGATAAGCCACAAAGTTAAGTACATTGTAGCACATTTCATATCCATTTTATGTCTAAAGTCTCAGATAAGTACATTGTAAGCACAAAGTAAGTACACGAAAACTTGGTAAAAGATAAAATAAGTAATTTCAAGTACATCCAGAATGTACTTACTTTGTGCTTATTACCAAATAAGTACACAATAAGCACACTATAAGTACAATGTAAGGCAACATTTCAAATGTAATCTTATTTTACCATGGCTGTACCACTTTATGTGCCAAAAATATATTATTTTAAAGATTTACAAAATGGGGTCAAAGTTCAAATTAGGGGTTATCAAGGTCCACCTGTTTAAACCATATATGAGCCTTGACCAGTGGGTCTTCTGACCAAGTATGAACGAATATTGATGGGGAGAAATGATATCATACCATATCGATGAGTCATAAAAATATCGGACGAGGCCAACGGCGAGTTTGATGTTTTTTTTTTTTTTTTTTAAAATTCAAATCTATAGTAATATGTAATTATTATGTGTTATAACTCCCATCACCCTGAAAACATAATATGAAGTTAATTGGTGAAGGACCACTGTGGAGAAACCAGAGCATCAATGATGCAGTAGCCTATAATATGACACTCAAAGACAAAACCAAACCAACATTCTTAAAATACTTTTATATATTTACAATAGGAAATGTGTAACATTATTTAGTTATGACTGGGTAAAAAAAAATTAGGCAATTTAGAAAATGATTGTTAAAATTGTCAATTCTTATACATTAATTATATTTACACAAATGCACATGTTGCACCACACACATGTTCAAAAGGGGCAGGAGACACACACACACACACATTATGAACTTAAAGGTACTATCAGTGAGTTGATAAATCAGAAAATCAAAAAACAGTTTTTTGCATGTCTGTATTAAACAAATACAGGTACCCTAACAAATTCATTCCAAATGATAAGGCCAGAAGCAACCTGCTAACCGACAAATCGGATATAGTAGTCATTACTGTCCATCGGACACTTACTCAACACGTAACTGAATGGAGAGTCAATTGAACACATGCTGTTTTCTCCCTTTATGCGTTGCCTCAATTGAAAGAGGTAACTTATGAGAATATTACAGACTTACCCTTCACTTTTAACGATAAGTTCCTGCAAATTGCAAATATTTTTGACTCTTTAGGGTGAATCACGGATAGTGTCTTTAAGCCAAAAAATGTTGTTTTACAATAATACAAATGCGCCTTTAATCATTGCAATAGTTAATGGTTACTTCAGTGTCATCATTAATTAACTAATAAATATATGAACTCCACGAAAAATATACACAGTCTATTCTGCAGCTTATATTTTACTTTTTTTTAAAATATTCACTTGAATGGATTTCAAGTGATGTAAGCTTATCAATAGCCAATTAGGGAGTAGTTATAAGCACTATTATGACTTACAAAATAATGATATACCAAACTAAATGATTTCTCAATTTCCCAATCCCCAAGAAGAATCATCAAGTGCTAGTGGTTGTAGACAGGAATGCAAGTGGGTATGTCAGGGTTTTATGTGTTAAGAATGGATTTTTGGGGATCCCATGTTGGCTCACATGGCATGATTAAGGTGAAATGTCCCAAAACTGGTGCATTGTGGAAGGACTCAATACACCCTCTGAGATACAATGTGTTTGTAACACACTATGATTTGTTGAAGTGAGAGAATTTGGGCTGTTTCAGGTTTATTTAAAGGTGCAACGAGACAGATTTTGAGACACCCCAATATTGTGTCATTATGACTAAGTTCATATGGAGACAATTAGATTTCTTACCTTTGATTTGGCTAAAGAATGTCTTAAAAGAGAGAAAAAAGGGAGTTATTTTGATTGCTGTATTTCAATATACAACATAGGCTGGAATTTGTATTTGCTACATACAAAAATTGGCACCAATTTTGTACCAAAGTAAACATTTCTCAGCTTAATCTTCATATAGGGTATTTTGATAGAAAGCTTACATCAGGGCAAAAAGTAGTGACGTTTTGATTTTTTAGGGACCACATGATATGTGGAATCTCTAATTGCACATTGACACAGTGCAAGGTTAAAGGGAGGCTCCCACCAGCACAGGTCACCCTAGAAGAACCAAGCCAAAAACATGTGTTTATTGCAATCATTAAGTTGCCACTTCTTAAAATGACACTGCTAATGATTAAAATACCACCTAGGGTCAAAGCCGCCATACAAGGACACATTCTGTGCAGAAAAAAAAATCCCTTCTTGTGATTATGAAAGAAACTTTCCATAAATTAAAAAAAGCAAACAAATTAAACTGGCACTTAAGAAATGACTGATAATGGAATCCATATAGGCCTAATGCATGTACTATTTAGGTGAAAATGAATTTAAAAAATAACATCTTTGGAAAACTTTAAAACTTTTAAAAAAAAAAAAAAAAAAAATTCATATAAAAAAAATACAAAACCTTAAAATTTAAAATTTACTACTTGTGATTGAGTAGGCCTTCAATATCTACATTTTGAATTGTTGAGACATATTATTTGTTAAATAGATTTATTACATCAATGTTACCATAATTTTTTAAATTATCTTGATTTTTTTTCAACAATGCATGCTACCAGAACTGAAAATATATTGTGAGATCGGACATTCCTTATAAACCCGCACCAGTACGTATTGATCATGTTAATAATAACAGCTCTCAATAGACTACAGGTACACTTTTTTTTTGCTCTAAAATGTTGAATAATTAAATAAAGTACTTTAGATGAATGAAGTACTAGTTAAATAATCTGGTTTAGTTCTGTGTTCCAAAACAGTTACTTGGTATCTTTAATTCTGTAACTCGTAAGCAGGAACAGGACAAAGTGGGTTTACCCTAATAAAGCATTCACACAAAATTTTGCAATACAACTTTTCCAATATCAGGTAAAAATGAAAAAGGTAGTAGAAATTATGTTTTTATTTGATATGACATAAAAATAGTGTGAAAAGGACAAAGGGACACTATACTATATAGTCAATTTGTCTTTTAGTTTTAGACTATATTTAATTTGACTAATAAATAAGAAATAATTTAAAAAGGCTAAGCCTGCGTATAGTTTTTGTGAAAAGACACAGAGTGTTACTATTTGTTATATGTTGTCAACAAATATGTTTCTATAATGTTTGTTGATGAAAAGGTGTTCTGACAAAAAGAATTGTTCAGTAATAACTCCACAACTAGGAGTCTAAGAAGAGATAATGACTTGAAATATTAAATAACCACTGCTAGTTAAAAGATAAAAGTTGAAATGAAACCAAGTATGCGTCAAGTGAAAACCAAAATGTATATTTACTATAGGGCTAGCCACTGAATGTCCAAAGCAAGGACAACTCAAACTGTGAATTGGAGAATGCTAATTGAAGTTATAACTGTCATCCAGGCAACTGGCCAGACAAGGCTGCAAATGCAATGCCTCTCTAGGCCAGCATTGATAATGCATTACTTTCACACAGCATGCAGCTACATTGTAGGACAACAGACAAGTCAGCATAATCTTTGCCTTCCAACACAATTCATGCCCAAAACACAAAATGCAAAACAAAATGCCCCAAAACTCAACATCTGCTTAGAATTTTCAAAAATACCTGCAAGTTTCACAAGAATTGGACAACACATGAGAGACTAGTTCATGAGACAATATTGGGTTTCCTACTTTACTTTGCTACGTGATGACAAAAGACTATATTATAGTCTAATGAGTAATTGTTAACCTTAGTTTATGCCCACAGCTCACAGCACGCATCCCACAGTGGAAAAGCCATATGTCTTCCTGCTAAAGCAGGCGACACAAAAATGCATTTTTAAGATTTAACTGACTTAGAATTGTCAATAGATAGCATAGATAAACACAATAAATCAATAAGAATCACTCTTGGGGAAGGTAAGGGGTAATAAAATCCTACATTGTGTAATGTAATTATTCTGTATTAGCCCAATAAAAATTTTGCTAAAGTGAAGGCCAAACTGAAAATGAAAGAGCCGTATTAATATTTTCACAATTACTAGCTTATATGTGCACATCTGCAGCCTATCCCAATTAATTTTTCACAATCTTGCATTTTCAGTTCTTTTCATCACGTAGTATTGCCCAGTATTTCCCAGGTTTTTTACTGGTAGGCCCAGTATTTCCCGGGAAATTGCCAAAACTGCATGGGAGATGGGGGCTCCCTGGTTCAAATTTTTTTTCCACCCCTGTGTTTCTGAAAATCCCCACAATTTCATGTAGGGTTATCATATTCAATTCCTTATCTATACATTAAAAATATTTTTTAAGTGGCTCTTCCTGTATCATTTCATGAACTATGGTTAATATTGGTACATATGATGGCGTAGATCAAAATAATAATTAAAGAAGGTTGAAGATTCCCCCTCAGTTTAGTGGCAAAAGCATTATGCACATTAGGCACTTAATTTAGAAATATTTTTCGACTGAAATTTTTTTCTAGTCTGTTAGAATGTACCCACCCTCTCCCTCACCAATTTCATCAAATCCTGCAATATGATCTGTAGTTAGTCGTATACTTGAAAAAGGTGAATACTATGGGGGGTTTGTACACACAGATGACAATGGACTGACTGATGGATGGACACACAAATCAGGATTTCCATAGGCTTGTGACGTGATAGCCACCATCCTAAATTATCTTGAAGTGCTATTTACAGCTCACACGTAAATCTGGATGCCTAATTAATTATTATATGTTCAAGGCCACAATACTGTGGCAAGAAAAGTGGTGACATGTGGGTAAGATTAAAACCTGAAAGCAACTCTTGCATTTGTGCTGTTTTATAATGAACATAAAAGAATACTTTCAAATGGATTTTGGTTAAGACACGTATGAGGCGTTAGTGGTTCGAAAATTAAGACACACGGTTAGTGTGTCCACCAAGTTTTAAAAATAACAAATAACAGCAAAAAACAGCCCAAAACAAGCATTAAAAACAGCCATGATACAAACGACACTCACCGTGAGTATTAACAGAAACAACTTCCCTTTGTTGTGGCGGCGCGTTGACGAGAAAATAGCACTAGGTGGCAATATCCATCAATAATCACTTAACCCGCTCGCAATACACAACAGGAGCATGTATTTCAAACCCACAAAAGTATAGTGGACCACATTTCAAATTGTGCAACTTATGAAATAAGAAAACGGAACGATGAATTAGAAGTACTTTCAAGCGGTCACTTATAATGATTATTAGAGGAAAGTGCGAAACTCTTAAAGGGTCTCACAGACCTATACAGCCTTTATTACGAAAGGATAGTAGCCAAAACCTTAATAATAATTTCAGTATCCTCATTTCATAATGTGCATTTTAGTGAGAATATGAAGGATAATTCACTTATGGAAAGAAATGACTTAACGGGATTCTTTTGTTCAACATCACTACGAACCATCACTTTACGATTATCCAACAATTTGCGTTACATGCTATAAGCTTCCTCGTGGCCGAGCGGTCTAAACGTTGGACGTTATTGATTTTTACTTTCGGATAGTCTCTTGTTGTAGGTTCGAGTCCGGCGGAGCCCACGACTTTCAAGCACATTAAAATTACACGAGAGTAAGATCATTTTCTTTACTTACGGTCACCTGGCAATTTGAAGTTTATGGAATGGATGTATAATTATCTATAGTTCAAAACATTTCCAAATCTGTTTATTAATGTATTTCGCCAGTTTCAGTTATTGTCAAGGATAAGGCAACATCAAGAGTTTTGGGCAGTTGATTACATTAAATGCTATCTTCATCAAAATAACAAATGGGATTTTAACCAAAATATATATCAAAAATGTTACTTAGGACGGAAGAGACCACCAATTTATAAAATAATCAAGTTGATTTTAAAATATTTAGAATCGAAAATCATAGACAAAACCAGTGAAACTTTATAGCGCAGTACAATTATCGAGAAAAAGTATGCGAGCAGTCGTTCAAGCATACAAATCTACATGTGATTATGTAACACATTTCATGAGCAAGATATGAATAATGGAAAACGGAAACGATGTGAGTTAGAAATGTTTTCAAACGGTTATTTGAAACGATAAATCTGTAGAATTAAAGTTATCTTTTCCAACTTAAAAAAAAAAAGGTCTCCACGACCTACAGCCTTTATTACGAAATGAATTTTGGCGGAATTTAGTACATTATTTCCATTTATCATCATGATGTGCTTTTACTGTTAACATTGAAAATAATTGACATCAGGCAAAGAAAAAATTATGTAACGGATCTTTTGTTCAACATTACTGATCCATCACGTAACTAGCTATAAAACAACTCACGTCTGGTCTGTAAGCTTCCTCGTGGGGCAGCGGTGTAAAGCAAGGGGGGTGAAACGCATTCAAAAACCAGTCGTCCGTTGCTGGGGCGGCGACATTTTGAATATTGCACGGAATAATTATCAGCTTTGGGTGCTTGTATACACACATAATGTCATCGATACAACAATCCGCAAAATATCTAGGTTGTTGGAGTTGTTGGGTGCTATTGGGTGGTTGAACTTTTCCTACCCATGGCCAAAACAGAAATGAAATGACACCATCAGTCGTCTGATTTAAATAAACCGCCTCAATGAAACATCTTTTCACCTAAGCGCGCCATTGCATTATGAGAAAAGAGTATCTGAGCACAATGAGCCAGGTACACTATTATTTCACTTGGCCACCTCTAACACATACATTAATTGTATCACTACCGATTAGTGTATATGCAAAGCGGCCACCCACAGTATGTGAAAGAAAGCGGAGGCAGCCATTGCTTTTATTGTTGGTTACTAGTAGTTTTCTTTGTGCGTCGGCAAAACTTGCGAGACGATGAATTTCATAAAGATTACGTACGTTTTGCCTCTCTATATATATAGAACCTCTTGGGTGTAAGTGATAGACCATTATTGATTTTTTGGATAGTCTGTGGTTGTCAGTCGAGTCCGGTGGTGGCCCACCTCTTTCGGCATATGCTAGTATTCAATTCTGATGGTCATTCTCTTTAATTTTGGTTAGGTAGGCTGTACAAGGATGTTCTCTGGGTTTCTGTTATGCGGTTTTCTAGCGAGTTTTACCAGTTGTTTAAAGGTTTCTGAGTGATGCTGAATGGCAACTTTATAAAATTATAAGCTTAGAAATTAACAGGTGCGTTTCCTTAATTGTAATGGCCATAGAATTTGATACGTGGTCTCTTGTTAAAATACGTTTACTGAATGGAAAGCAGTAACTCATTCTTTTGCTTTTTAAAAACGTAAAATAATAGTGTATATTGATCAACAAAAGGAACCTAAAATACATTTCCACAATTTTATGCCCTTTTTAATCTTTGTATGCTTTGTGAACAAGGCCTAAAATATTGCAGAACCTTACAATCTGAATATCTCACATACCCCGAATGGCAGAATGTAAAAATGTTGAAAAAGCACTGAACGTTTTAAGTATAATAAGTATATATAAGATCACTTTTGATGTTAAAAGCAACATAGACAACAAAAATTACCTGAATTATACCGAGAAAAAAACAATCACTTCGAATACTAAACAGTGTCATTACTGAAAATTTAACTACTATAGATTAAATAAATATATTCACGTGTGATAATAAATATATTCACTAGTGTTCAATACTTCCTAAACACTTTGCTTTATTACTAGTTAAATAACCACATCACGTTCCAAGTCGACAGCGATACAACATACAAAGTATGTAATAATCACACACACATCAAACTAAATGTATAAATGTTCGCAGAACAGGATTTTCTTGCAAATGTACCAACTTCTAATTGCACAGCTATTTAATGTTCACAAAAAATAAAGGAAATATACCAAAAAAAACGTTGGCAACGTAAAAAAAAACACCAAGTTTTAAAAAGAGTACAAGCCAGATAACGTAATAAATAGATAGCACCAAGTAGTACTCAGTGCGTTGCCCATTGGCAAACTGGTCCCATTTCTTCTACAGACATGCAAAAGAAAAATGCCCCTTTCCCACTATAAACCTCCATACAGCCTAAATATAAATTTATAGATTTCATGTAGAGGCGCTGATTTAATAATAATAATAAAGGTAATAAAACAAACGAAACTAAGCAATATCAACTTGAAACATATTCAAGACCGAACAAAGGCACGGCCTTTACACAAGAAATAGGAGTACTCATTCCAAACTCAACTGCCAATATAACCTTAAACGAGAACAAGTGCAGTTGGAATTATTTAAATCACAATTGGTTCTAATGATGATGGTCCTTTTAATGAAATATGGACGCTCTCAACAAAGGAATTCGGAAAGAAGAAATGGGACCAAGTTTGCCAATGGGCAGACGCACTTGAGTATACTTGGTGCTATCTTTAGATTGTATTAAACTTTATATGGCTCGTACTCTTTTTAAAACTTGGTGTTTTTTTACGTTGCCAACGTTTTTTTGGTATGATATGGTACATACGAAAGGCGATACCGGCATCTGAAACACTGCACGATCAAATGTTGTGTAATTAAAAGTCACATGTAGGAAGCACTTACCCTTTCAAACTGCATCCACAGGTAGTACACTTTCAGCCATCGATTTGTCCGACTATATTTATGTCAGCGTGCGTTAGCCAGCTGACATATTGTGCTCCTAGGCGTTTTCTTTCTTTCTTTCTTTCTTTCCTTAAGTTAGGCGTTTCGCCTAACTTATTGTTTTCTTGCCGTTTCTTTCTTTCTTTCTTTCTTTCTTTCTTCTTTCTTACAACCACTACTCCTCCTTAACGGCTCGACCTCTAATGACCTAACTCGCTCAGAGTAATACCTGGCCCTCAAGCTATAGGCAGTGTGCTTTGTGTTTGGGTCATAGGTCACGTAGGGGTCCACAGGGTTCAAGTTGATTTTCTTTAAAATGTATCTCCTCCTACAGCTTACACTGCATGGTAACGTGACTCATGCATATTAAGCAGCTTGAGACCCTTCAAAAGGTTATGGGTCGAGAAGTCAATTTTGGGTCATTAGGGCCTTCCGGTTTATTGAAAAATTTTCAAAAATCTTCAATCTACTAATGCAACGTTGCATGGTCACGTGACTCATATATATGAAGCAGCTTAATACCCTCCACAAACGTGTGCTCAGGAATGGGGTCAAGGTCAATTAAGGGGGAACTTTTGGTCAAAAAACCAAAAATATTCTAATATTCAAAAATTTTTATCCTCAAAACTCAAACATAGTACAGTGACTTAACTTTCAAATATGCAGAATGTCATTGTGACCTCTTCATTGCGACCAACTCTTTTTCGAATCCCGTCACAAACGCCTAACTTTCGCCGCTCTTTGCAAGAGCGCAATTAGCTCTAGTTATGTTAGGTCTTGTATAGCCAGCTACATATTGTTTGTTTGTAAATTTTCTTCTTTCTGCAAACCACGCTCCTTTTCCGAGGGAGGCACTCACATATGAGTGGAACACATGTGTAAGGCTGGCACTTTCTTCGAACTCAGGGAAATCAGTGACACAGTACACATGCCAAAACAGTGGTTTTGGGGTGAGAGCCAAATTGACCAAAACATGAATAAATAGGGTTTATGTGGGTGACAAATTTTGCTGTATTTTTCTGAACAATGGGGTCCTTGATTGAAAATAGGATTGGCCCCCGGCCAACTCCTTATTTCTCCAGTGCTTCTATGCTAAATGCTTGGGCCGATTTCAGCTAAATTTGTTCAGAAGAACCACTGAAACCCATACCACATAAAGGTTGTTAACATTTTGGGATCAATGGTCAGGTCTGCCGTTAAGGGGCATTAATCTCTGAAAATTTATGAATTCCTTCTCATACAAATCAAGACTATCATTGCAAGATTCGCTCTCAAGATCGCACCAGTACATGCTGCAATCCGGGGTTTTCCAGATTTGGCCCAAATGCCACAATTGCCTTTAAACGGGCATTCCTTGAAAATCCCGCAAATTAAAAGCTATCATCACTAGATTCGTCGCAAACAGATCCCCTGGTATGGGTTTCATCATGTAAGGTGTTCACAGATTTGGCCCAAATGCCACAATACCAATTAAAGTGGCATTCTTGAAATCTATGACTTCACATTCTTCCGCTCGCAATTAAGCTATCATCACGCGATTTCGCATACATCACAGGATCGATCCCCGTATGGGGGCTTCATCAAATGGGGTGTTCACGATTAGGAACAATTGCCACAATTACCAATTAAAGGGGCATTCTTGGAAAATCTATGACATTACTTCTTCTCTAGCAAATTAAGAGGCTATCATCACGAGATTCGCATCCACAGATGCTCTGGTCGGGGCTTCATCAAATGGGGTTTCCAAGATTTGGCCCTAATGCCACAATTAAAGGGGCTAATTACCGTGAAATCTTATGAATTCCTTCCTCTGCAAATATAGGCTATCATCACGAGATTTGCTCACAGGTCCCCTGGTAGGGGCTTGATATGGGCTGTTCACAGATTTGGACCAAATGCCCTTCAAATTACCAATTAAAGGGGCAATTCCTCGAAAATCTCATTTCTTCTCATGGGGTGTCCACAAATTTTGGCCTAAATGCTACAATTGCTGAATAAAATTAACGGGTATTCTTGAATTTCTTCTTCTATAAATTAAAGGCTTATTATGTGATTGAAGTTTTTCAAACGAGAAGCTAACATTCCGTGCTCGCTTGCGCACCTTCTGTCTTTCTTTCCTTTCTTTCCAAACGCTCCTTAAAATGTTTTCTCCTAACCAAACGCGTTGGGCCGATTTCACCAAACTTGTTTCTGAATGAAGCCACTGTACCAAGCGTCATATATGGTGTAACAACAGATTTGTGAAAAAGTTCTGCGTCCTGGATTAAAGGTGCAATTCTTATGAAAATCTATAAATTCCCTTCTTCTGCCATAAATCAATTGCTATGGTCACAAATTTCAGCCGTCAGAAGAACCATTAACCCAAGGCCCATATAGGGTGTACATATTGGGGTGAAAGGAAATGTAGGCCGATTAAAGGGGATTCTTGAAAAACTATTAATTCCTTTTCTTCTACACAAATCCAATTTCTATATCACAAATTTCAGTCAAAAGACCCATTAACCCAAGGCCTATATAGGTGTCACAGATTGAGGTGGAAGACCGTGTAGATCTTGAAAACCTATAAATTCCATTTTTTGCCTCAAATTATTGCTATGAATCACCAAAGTTTGGTCGAAGACCACTGACTAAGACCCATAGGGTGTAAACACATTGGGGTCAAAGGTCATGTAGCCGATTAAAGGGGCATTCTCATCAAACTCATAAATTGATGCTTTGGTCTCATTAAGATGCTATGATCACTTAACTTAGAAGAACCTCGGAATCAAAGGACCATATGGATTTGACACAGATTGGGTAAAGACAATGTTTGGCTGATTAAGGGGTATTCTTTGAAAATTCAGAAATTCCGTTCAGTCTCAAATCGGTGCTTTGAATCACCCAATGTTGGTCAGAAAAAACCATTATTAACCACTGACAAGTCCTATATGGGGTTTACACAGATTATCAAATTCATATACACTGATAAAGGGCGTTTCTTTGAAAATCTGTAATTAATCTTCGGCTTAACTCCAAATAACCCTCCGTTCAAAGTAACATGTTTCACTAAAACCTTGCATGCTTCCATTAGTGCTTCTCAGAAGACCTTTAGCCCTAGTTCTTCTTGATTCCCTTGCATGTCGAAAAATAGCGTAAAACGTATGGAAACCGTGCGTACTTCAGCGTAGATTATCGATGATCAAACACATGCTTTTATTATTGTTTGGAATATGAGGTTGAATTCGAAACAAGTCTCTCCTGCCGTACCGGCCCGTACGCTAGGGTATACATACACGCACACACACTGTGTAGGGCGGGTGTGGAAGATATTACCATCATGTGACTGAATTATTATTTATTAATCCTTTCCCTGAGATGGCCAGCGCACGAGTAGTGTTGAAAAAAAAAAAACGCCCATGTGCGCCTTTGGCGGATTCGAACCGGCGACCTTCGTATTAACTGCACGACGCTCTAAACCGACTTAGCTATCAATCAGGGTCGGTAGAAGAGCGTAGATATCATCTATATGTGTTAGGTTCGAAAGTTTCCGCGCTTTCATAGCCCGATAGCATCCACCGTGTAAAATTTATATAATACGATTTATATTTTTTTTGAAATTTAACTACTATTTCCTCCAGGTAGACAAGGATTATAGATTTCTTAATCTGTCCCTGGAGATGGCCAGCGCACGATAGTGTTGAAAAAAACTCCCATGTGTCGCTTTGGCCGGATTCGAACCGGCGACCTTCGAATTACATGCACGACGCTCGTAACCGACGAGCTATCAAGCAGGGTCGGTAGAAGAGCGATAGATATCCTCTATAGGTGTTAGGTTCGAATGTTTCGCGGCATTTCACCGAAACCTCGCTACAGGGTCAAGCCCCGATGTTATTGCGACCATTATGTAAACAGGCATGTGAATAGCTGACACGGAGATTTAAAATTTCGCCGATTTCTTCTTGGCAGTAAGGGATCGTCCATAAACTAAAGAAACTTTGATGACAAGCCGTTATCATCCCGGTGATATCGTAATGGACATTTTCTTGCATAATTTCTTAATGGATTTTTGTTGCCTGCTGTCACCCATTGTCACCTGTTAGTTGTGTTGCTATTACTATATTGAACCACATCTCCATGTTTGTAGATCCGAGGGCTACCACCCTGGGATGGTGGTCCCATATCTATGATGGCGTATTCTCCACTGTCATGCAGTTGTGGCTTTCAAGTGTTACGTTAGTTTCAAATTAGAAAGACGCCAAATCAGTGCTATTTATGTGCAAATTTCAGTAATCTGTAGTTGCTATAATTTGCATACGACTATTGGCTGCTAAAATACAACATCCCATGTTTAGCACTTCTTTTTCCTTATATTTTTGCAATGGTTGATCAGGTTTTAGTAAAAGGTGTCACGTTAGGTTCAAGGAGACACATGTCTCCTGTTTTTGGTGGTTATTTGAAACTAACGTGACACTTTTCACTCTCTGCTACACTTAATTCACATGGTAATAAAGCGTCACTGAGTTGCCCATCAGAACTCAAAAGTAACAATTGACAGCTCTACATAGCTGAATGGCAGCTGAAACCAAAAGGGCATGTATTTTTGGTTGACGCCATATTGGTTAATTTTGACCATTTTGTGTAGGCTGTCTCCTTAACATACAAGCACAAAAGTTAGTTTAGGTATGGGAGGTAGGCCTATATAACAGAGGTGAGGTAAAAACATCATGAGGTGACTCGTATCACCTTCCTTTTAAAAATCCTGTAGGTTTTTAAGTTAAACTTAAAAGTTTGGTCAATTACTGTGACAACCGTCGGGCCACTTGTGTTGGGCATTGGCAGTATATTTTATAAAAATTACCAGTCTATATCCCTGCTAGAACTCACACACACGTTCGTACAAAAATCTCCCCCACTATATGTGATTCAGGCATTTAAGTTCATTGAAAAATACTTTTCACACCATATTTTCCGACAAGCGACACGAGTATGCCTGCGGCCGCCATATTCGCTGTTTTGGTACTCATTAGTCATGTACTTCCAGTTGAATGATCTTTTTGTTTTTTGTTTTTAAAAATGTAGGGTCGGGCCTAATTTTAGGGTCAGTCAAGTTACGCCAATATAATTTTTTTTTTGCCTAGCTGAGTCCTAGCCTGGTAAACCAACAGGCGTGAACTTTCTGAGTAGTAAGTTTATGGATCCAATTTGGTTATTCCAGATCGTTTCTAGTCCTACACACCTATTATCACTTCTGACATGCTTTGTGCAATCACAGAGACTGGCATGGTAGCCGAATCCGTCTACCCAAAAAAATCATAGGCCTACACATTAAGGGTCCGGCCAAATTTCACAGAAATGCTAACATTTTATAATAACTTTTTACTTCTAGTGTTGGTTGTTTACCTTTTTTTGCATAATTGGGGTTTTTTTTTTTAAAAAATCAAAAATGCGATCAAAACCAACCCAAAAACATATACATAAATCAGATCTAGTTTACTGGCAGAAAAGGTTTTGTCCAATTGACTAGATAAGTTATTGTTCAAAATTTGCCCCAATTTCGAGAAAATGCAACTGTCAAGAAACGAGAGCTCATGGTCTTCTGTATTTGAAACTACGGGTTGGCGTGCAAAATGGGCTAGGCAAGTTTGAAGATGACGACGTGTATAAACTTCGTCCATCATAAAAGCAATTTTGAGGTATCGATAACGGCGGAAAAATATTGAAATTACCTTCTTTCCACTCAGCATAATGTATATAGTACAGAATGGAAATTATCTGCTTTCCTCGCCATGATAGTCAAGATATTGTTTAAACCCTTGACACATACGGTAAATATTGCAGGCCTGTTTTCCTAGATCCACGTTTGTTGGTCCCAGTCCGTTCGGTCCCATGCCAATTCGTACTCAGTCACTTCGGTCTCTCGATGGTCCAAGGGGGCACACCACTAATGCATCCACGTTTTATGTAATACGCAAGCCGGCTAAAAAGTGCAAGGCTTAGACAAGATTCTACTGGTCATTTCTTCATAACGGGAGCTACACGCATGATATCCACATGACGATAGAAATTGATGCAAACATGCCATAAACATGAGAAACAAATCAGTGTTGTCATCGCAAACCCCAGATACGGCCCGGATGTGCACGGGTGTCATTCCTAGATTGAGTGATGCGGGGTGGTTAATTCAGCTATTGCGTTTTTAATGTAAAATAATCGTGAAAAGTAGATGTCAACAACCATATGCAAGCACAAATTTCTAAATTCTTCAGAAAAAGCGCTTTATTTTGATACCAACCGATGTCTCAAGTATTGAAGGGAGTTTGTAATGTAACCGGACCCGTACAAAATGCGTGTATTCCTATGGGCGAGTCATTAGTGGTGCGCTACCTCAATTCTGTTCCACGTCAATTTTTCGGTCGCCATGCCATTCCGGTCCCCAATGGACACAACACGTGACATTTTTCGTTCTCAGTAAAAATATTCGCCGATCGGCTCATATCCGTCAATTCGGTCCCCATGGCCAATTCGGACCCAAATTAAACACACGTGCAATGTTTACATCTTAATTTTTGGCATTTGGTGATATTGGGTTGCCTTTCTATTCTTCTGGCTAGTTATTCTGTGTACACTGAATATCGGTAGTCGTTTTTTCCCCTTGTGTTTTGTTTTATCAACACAACTTATAATAGGGGCCCCTATTGCGAGTCCTCCCAATCGAGGAAAATTTTTCTGGTGAGAGTGGCTCGTGGGTCCAAAGAAATTGCTGAATGAAAGTTTACCTGGTCTTTCATCGATTGGATTTCATCATCCGTGATGTTTCAGTCGTATTAGAATACGGGTTACAAACCAATTTGCCTACCTTATGCGAGCTCGTTGAATCCCAGGGCCTTTCCCAGTAGACTAGAGAGTAAGCACTATAGGGAACTAAGCTACCGTGCAAGTCACAGTACTAATTTTGGGTGATTTCGATGTAAATGTATCCTAATACATGTAGTATGTAGTACACATAAATACGGACATCAATTTACCAACGCCCACCCCAAAGAGGTTACCGTTATTTGTTTCATATAAATTGATTTTGTTGTCCATGTTTTTGCTTTTCCCCTATTGTTGGATTAACCGCTTCCGCGTGTGCACTGCTGTTAAAGTGAAACAAAACGCCAATAAATACTATTCTAAATTGTATATGTTTACATTATTGGTTCCAAAAATCCATTACAAATATATTTGTTTTTGAAATTCGGACACGAATTCATACTGTATACTGTCTCGGTTCCTTTCCAATAAGGACAGTGCCAAAAGGTAAAGATGAATTTATTGCTAAATTGATTATCAAACTGACAAATTTGGGGGGTTTTACTTTATCTTATAGATTGTCCATGCTTAACAATATTTAATTTAGCATAATATTAATTATAATTTTGCAAAACGACTGTGAAAATAGCTAAAGCACCCTAAAATATCCAAAGTGACGGAGCTAAGTTTTGTTTCCATGAGTGGGTCTACTATAATGATACTCAATGATGTTTTTACATTATTCACAATTAAATATCTTATTAAGTATGAATCATGAGCGTAATAAATGGTTAGGCCAATTTTTTAAGTGGGTTACACGCACGTTATTGGTTTAACACGCGTTTTCCTAATGGAGACCGAATTACAGTGGGGCCGAATTGCCGTGAGACCGAACGGACTGGGACCGAATTGATAATGAGTCCGAATTCGCATGGGCCTAACTGGTTTTGGGACCGACTCGACCAGGTTCGTTAATGCTTCCAGTTTGGGGTCGGGCCAGCCTTGACAGTGTTGCAAAATAATCGACCCATCGCATGGACCGAACTGGTTTCTGGGACCGAATCGACCAGCGTTTGTTACTGCTCCGTTGGAGTCGGGCCAGCCTTGACAGTGTTGCAAAATAATGCCCCATATGGGTTACGCCCAACTGACACAATTTATGATGCCAGATCGACGATAATTAGAACTTTAATACTCTGTTCTAAAATTCCAAAGTGGGTGCTTGTGTCAACAATTTTTTTTAAATTTTGAGTTCAAATTGGTATTGGGGTAACTTTTTTATTTTTGCCCTGATTCCAAGGTACAATTGTAGGCATTTCTTTGCATGCAGCATCACTTGTCCTAGCTGTTTTATGTTAATAATGCTAGACTTGATGCTTTGCGGTCCTAATGTTTGACCTATTTTTTTGTTAGTCAGGTGCTGGCATGTGTATTTACACTACTACTGTCAGACTTGGCAAGGACACACCCCATGTCTGGGTTGGTGTAACACACTCGACCTCTGGTCAGTTGTGGGGCATTGCAAGTGTGCTAGTACTAGTCTGTTTTAAGAAGGTAGCATTAATAAATGTGCATTTCTGTAATGACCGTAATTAAAAATGTTTATATTTCCTCACAAAGAATTTGACACCAAAAAATGGGTGACTGCTTCATATGTATAATATCCGCTGTAAAAATCCAAATCTTTCTCAATTTAAAATAAATATCTGGAAATTTCCCTGTTGGTGTATGTGTGTGTTCCTTGTCATGTATGCCTGTCTGTGCCCGTCTCTTTGGCTTTCATCATGTGTAGGTGTGTGCTTACATTGTGTATGTGTTTGTAATACAATGTCAAAAATTAGATTAACAATTGAACAAATCTGTTTGCTCAGACAAGACCAAGAAACCAATTTGTATTATGTATGTATGTGTCATGTGTTTTGTGGCATTTTGCCGTGTGCATGTGTGCGTTATGGCAATATCTTGGCATGCATGATTGCATACATTTATCTAATTTAGCTAATTAACTATTAGTGGACTTTTTTAAAAATGATCCTTTGTCCTCACACTTCAGCTTTATATAATTATAGCAAGAGTGAATGCTTAGGTTAATAGTGCTTTGAGACATTTATTTTATTTAAAGTGTTTTTAAAACATATAAAATGTTTGGGTCCGTTCATTGGTTAAAGTGTTGCAATTTGGTTTCTCTCCTGCCCAAACTCTTGAGCTAATTTCAACCAAATTAGGTCAGAAGAACCCTTGTCCAAGGTTCATATAGGGTGGTTTCACAGATTGGGCCAAGTAACACTTAAGTGTATGGGGGGGTTCCACGTGGACCAACATTTTGTGTTTTTTTGTGTGCCATTTTTTAACGTTCGTTCCTTTTTGCCCAATTTTTTATGTCAATTGCCTAAATATCAGTTGTGCATAGTTTGGTGGCAAAAATTCCAATCGGCCATGGCTTTATTTTCTAATTAGCGAAATTATTTTGGTGGGCACTATTCCAAATTTGTTTTGGCCCTTAAATCAGACTCGATTAAACTTTAAAAAAAATCAGCAGTGTAAATGTTTTTTTTTTTTTATTGATGATTTTCTATTCATGACCCAAATTTTAATGGAAAAGTCCTTCAGGAAAGTGTTTGGTTTCCTGTTTTTTTTGGTGTGCGAATTGGTGCGCGTTGCAAAATTCGGTTTTTGGTCCGCCATTTTGAATCCTTACAACTGATTTTCCATTTTTTCCCTGTTATGTGTTTGTTTTGATGTACCCCTCAGTGACCAGATTTTTGTTTCAAAACCTCCACTGTCCAAAGTGGTTGTCAGAGAGACATGGTGGACTCTATCCCGCCCCCTAAACAAACGGGAGTGGCACACGACTTTATACACTTATTTTACCTATGAATTTGTTTTTCTGTCACAGATAAATTGCTATATCACCAATCTTGGTCAGAAGGATCCACTGCCCCAAAATCCCTATCAGGTTTTTAACATATTGATTCAAATGTCACATGCATTGAAACCAACTTCAGCTAGAAGAATCACTCCACTTGCTGACTTGTGACCCATATCTATGGGTCACGAGTCAGTGATTGCACCCATATATGGGGTTTAGGTCAGAGCCCATAACCGCAACCCTGCACCCCCCGGGATTTTTGGAGACCACTATTTTTGGAAACCTTATACATATAGCTATCAAATCAGGTGTCTGCAAAAATCCCCATCCTGGGTTAAAGAGTGAGGGCGCTTTTTTTCAAAATGGCGGCCAATATTCACTGAATCCCTTTTTTATGACATATATCGTTTTTTTATCCAAATTCATGCCCTATGTGACTACTTAGTCGCCCCAAACACACCAAGGAATAGATGAACACCTTTTTGGCATGCTAACCTGCCCTAGAGGGCGTCATATTTCAAAATGGCCACCAAAACACTGAAACACCGTGGATTTATACATTTAATGCCTCTTTAAGGCAAAATGCCGTGTCACCTATTATATACTTTGTCAGTGCACCTGTGGATTAGTTTGGAGGTAAAGTAAAACTTAAAAAATGTATTAGCCGTTCAGTGATATGTGTATATATAGAGGGCGCTTTATGTAAAGATGGTCTGATTGTACTATACAATAGACCACAACCACAGCCTTCTTATCACTGATCCACCTTGAAACCGCATAACCATGGTTGGGGTTCTTGGTCTTGATGTTTGACGGTGGTTGTTACCAGGTGAGCAACAAGCTACTATGCCTGCTTGCGAGAGCTTTCATTAGGTAAGGAGTGTACGCTAAGCGACGCAACCAAACGCGTCCGCATACGTTGTTGTTGTAGTAAAAATTAATAACCAACACAGATGGTTGGTTTGGTCGATGTGGGCTCCAGGATGGAAGCGCATGCCTCTCCTGTTCGGCATCTGTGCCTGCGACCGGCCTGAGAGTGCGGGATCCTGTCTTTTGTCTGGAAAGACAAAACTTGGAATTGGCGCACAGGATGCAGATGTCCAAGGGAGACTCAAAGGGCCTTTAGATGGTCTCGCCCCTTATTGTGAGGAGAACCATCAGCGGAAAATCCAGCCGGGGGCACAGTGTATGCTTTCCTTTGCGCGCCGTGGCCAGGCGTTTTACCTTTGAGTGACCTTGGCCTGGAGCGCTCTGGAGCACTGTGATATTCAGGTTTACTTAGGGGTTCACCTTGGACTGCCCTCTCTTTATGACCCACTCGGAATCATGACGTAGCTAAGAGAGGGGCAAGGGGAGGGGGCCATGCCCCGGCACCACCTCAGGGGGCACTGAAATGATGTTTTCAGAAAAATAAAAAAAAAATACTGTTGTGATTTTGATGTTTATTGTTCCAGGCAGTTAGAGTAACAATCTTCTTCAAGATAGTGAGATAACGAGATCTCTCCAAAGGCACTCAACATACTAAAACTGGAGAGGTTTCCGGGGTCCGTCACCTTGACTCCCCCGCCAGTATGTATATAGTTCATCTGCGTCAAATAATGAGATAACTAAGAATCCCCGAAAAGGCACTAAAACATGCTATTTAACTCAAGAGCTTCCCCAGGCTCCGAACCCTGGACCCCAGCAGGGTATTATATTCAATCTGCTCTGATTGTTGAGATACCGAGAGCTCTCCGATGCGCTGAAACCTGCTCAAATCCAAGGGCTTCTGGGGGCTCCGCCCTGGACCTCCACAACGTTCAGCATAGTTCATCTTCTTCAGATAAGGACATAACCCCTCTCCGAAAGCACTCGAACATGTTAAACTCAAGACCTTCCGGGAGCTTCGCCCCCTTGACCCCACAATGGGAGTTCCCCATTACCGGTGTGGGCCCACTGCCCCTAAGATCGACGATACTTGCCCTGTGTTACTCATGCGTAGAGTACGCTTGTCCTGTATGGGAGGGGTCAATCCAGAAGTTGTTGGATGCCTCTTGCCGGCATGTCGCGGGGGTGTCTTCGGCCAGTTCCAGCGGACAACTTATAGATGCAGCAGCTTCGCATGCAAGAGCATAGCTGCCAAGTATCTTATATGATCGCCTGTGTTTGGACAGAGACCAGCTGCTGACCGCCTTAGGTCAAGGGGTAGTTTCTTAGGCAGTCCGGTCCTTTGAATAGTCTCCAAGGAGTTTGTGGGAGTTGGCTTTGGAAAGAAAGACTTTCTGTCAACCAAGTGGGCACTCTTGGTATTGATGGCTTCTTGTGGGCTGAGTTGCGTGTCTGCAGCTGTATTGAGATCCAAATCGGCGATCAAGGTTCCTTGCAGAAAGTGAGTCACCTGGAAGCAGATCAGGACAATGGGAGCATCTCTTGGTCTTCCCAATGTTTGGTGGCAACAATGCACAAACCAGGACCTTGCAGAATTCGGTGAAGCAGCCGGACATTGTACCCACCTCTTGCTAGATCACATTAATTTGAGAACCACGGTGTTTTTGGATACGATAAGAAGAATTTCAAATTTTATATCAT
>JAMKCH010027191.1:0-17878 GCA_023653785.1 Ophioderma brevispina
ATTCTTATGGTTGTGATCGGTGTTACGTTCCTATTTTACCGTTCTAATAAATATATTCAACAAAAAGGAGTGAAGTCACTTCAAACGAGGGAATGTCCAATCTTGAAAGAAGTTAAAGGAGGACAACCACCTGTTAGAGTGGTGTTCACTCTTTTTGGAGTGAAAGTTCAGTGATTCTCTCTTTGGAGTGGGTAACCAACACATGCAAACTATTTTGAGTGGTTTACACTCTTTTTCGAGTTAATTAGAGTCATCGTGTTTTCACTCTTTTTACATGAGAGAGTACAGGCGCAAACAGGAAATTTCAGGCAATGTTTTATATTGAAATATAAGCATTAATAAACCTTTAAAATGGAACAGTTTTTAGTTTTCATGTTTAATGGCATTAACATGTGTTCTTTCCATAGATTTAAAAGAATCTTACTATTATTTTTTCCTAATATTTTGTTCATTTACTATGTTAACGCATTTTGACAAAAAACAACCACATGGGCTGAACTGCAAAAAGGGAGGTAATTCGCGGATTACGCAATAGCGTCTGTGATATTCGGCGCGCGCGATGGAATGAGCGCATCAGAAACTCCTTGATGCATCGATTCGATATGACGCATTCCCATGGTAACGTATGCAATTGTTAAATGGTTGCCCACGTGAGATGCTTTTGAAAACAGAATGAGCTATAAATTGTGGAATTTTGATTAGTATCCAGATGAAAGTAATTTGAACTGGTGCAGAAGCAGTGTGAAGGAATCGAGATGAAACGATTGTGTTTTTGAAAAAAAATAAGGCTATATTTTGGTAGCCGAAAAGGACGGACAAATATTGGAAAAAATGGCGATTTTCTCTGTTGTTCACTTTCGGCGAATAATTCGTGATTTTATTTCGTAATCTCGCGAGTATTACGTGAAGATCCGCTTAGCGCATGTATGACAATTCGCTAGCCGCCATTTTGAAGTGTAACACTTCCACGGAAATCGCCAAGAAATTTTCAAGAATAATTGCGGGATTTCAAAATGCGTTATTATCCTGACAGGAATATAGTCTTTACTTTTTCGTATTGAAACTGAATGCGTTTGGTACGAGGAGGTTATAAAGAAACCAGGAGAAATCGCCAGGAAGCACTTCCGGCAAAAATAAGGACGGTAACTTGCCTGTGGAGCAGAATTCAGAAACGCGCCGTCGAAATCTACATCGAAACCGCCGGCAGTGATGCGATAAAACCAAAGCCCCGCACCGCCTAAAACGGTGGGAAAGCGAAAACTAAGGACCAATAAAATTAAAGAGGATATGAGGAGCGCCTTTGAACGTGTTGAAGGCCTTATAGCACGCTGGTAGATGTGTTTGAACAGCCCATTTCGGATCAAGAAGATGCCGAGGGTCGGCATAGCCGATGCTATCCCCACATGTAGTCCAATGCCAATTGCTGGGCGATATTATGATATCTGAGGATGAGGACATGACCAAAATCCTATCATAAAACAGCAACGCAAGTGGTCAGCCAAGTAGCTCTGGCACTAATACTGCTAAAACTTGACAATGAACTTGCCAGTGCCAATGCCACAACAAAGCCACAAGAGATGGGCGTTGCAACCAAATACGCCAAAAACCCAACAGTCGGGAACCAATAGATGACAAATTTGCCATCAGTGTGAAGTTCCTATGGGGAACAAACTTGAAGAAAAGATCATTGCGGAAACTGGTGATAATATCCTGCTCCACGCACTGCGACATTCCTCGGGACGTCCCACACGAGTTAGACCTGCTATTTGGGACAGTGTCACTGCCACAAACGGATCCAAAGATCTAAAATTGCAAACGCTTTCAGAAGCAATCGTGAGAGGCATAACTGACTTTACCAAACACATAGATCTCAGTGTAACCGTGCCATGACACAATTGCTCAAAAGGATGTGTTTGACAACTCCTCTGTAACGCAAACTTCGAGCTTTGAAATTGCCTTCGTAAGGATAACTTTAAGCCCGAAATGAACTCAAAGTACACCCATCTCTGCAAACCCTCCGTCCAGTAACCAAATGGTTGTTTGGTGATAACCGAGGTCTCAAGTGAAGGACTTAACGGAAGAGCCAGAAGACCACAGCGGGGGGTTGAAGGAAAAAAACGACACTGACACGTCGCTACCAACCTTAACATACAACATGACAGCGCCACGCTCATAGAAGGCAGGTTGGCTACCCAGCAATGTCAACACACGAGCACCATACAGCAGATAGAGATCTGGGTCTTTTTTAGGCCAAGGACAGCGGCTGAATCAACTGAGACGCCGTACCAAAGAAAAAGCAACAAGAAGATGCCCCAGACCAGAAACAAGACTAGAGGGGCAGAAGCATAGGGCACCTAACCTGGACCAGGTAGGTGAGTCATTACACCAAATGTTTCAATGCTATCGGAGGACGGATTGGAAAGTCATCAGAACAAATTGGGAAGAATTAACTAGATACATTTATACTTGATGCCGTAAGTGGCTACCAAAGATAGAGATTCTCCAGGTGCTATACCACCAAAGGCCCAAAACAAAACCAGTGTTTCCACACAAATTCTCAGAGGAAGAATTTGCGGCAATTGATGCCGAAATAAGAAAATTAAGTCAGAAAAAGGTTATTGAAATCTCATATAATTGAAAGAATCAATAGGTATCGCTATTTGTATTAGACCCAAGGAAAGATGGTGGATTTCGATGATATTGGATTTATCTGAACTTAATAAAATTTGGAACACCACCATTTCAAAATGGACACCTTTCAAACAGATGTACAACTTGTAAACTGAAAATTGTTTTATTGGCCCCATCGACTTCCGAGAGGATACTATACGTTCCTATTGCCAAAGGAACATCGAAAAATTTTTGAAATTTTTTCTGGAAAGGAAATGTGTGGCAATTCACGGCTTGCAAAGGTCTTAGTACGGGCCCCAGACTTTTCACAAAAATCTTGAAACCAGCCTTCGCTAAGCTTAGGGATAGTGGTCACAATGTACTCGGCTATATCGATGATTCAATCATCATAGCGAAAGCAAAGGTAGCATGCGGAAAAAAATCAGTTATTGCTACCACTGAATTACTAAGCCAATTAGGGTTTATTGTCCACCCAGAAAATCTCAGGTCATTCAAGCCTACAGCAATTACAATATCTTGGATGTATGATTCAAAAAATATGACGGTTACATTACCCTCAAGTAAAAAACAACAAATAGTCATTTGTGTACGGAACTTCAAAATGAGCTAAACCCAAACTATTAGGCCGTAGCTAAGGTTATAGGGAAAATGTGGCTTTCCCGGCAGTCCAATACGGACCTCTATATTACAGGTATTAGAAAGAGACAAAACACTCGCATTAAAAATGTAACAAAGGGCATACGATCGGTACAGACCCTTTCTGAGGATGCTAGGTCAGAACTCAAGTGGTGGATAGACAATGTGACACATTCAGTAAATGATAAAAACTAGTAAAACCACAAATGGAGTTACAAACTGATGCTAGTGGCATGGGATGGGGGGCTACAAACCTTCATACGCACACGAGAGGCCGATGGAACCACTCTGAAAGCCTCGCAGCTAATGAAAATAACATTAATCTTCTTGAATTGCTAGCAGCATTCTATGGTTTACAGTCATTCTGCTCCCACATTAAAATGGCATGTCCGACCAAACTAGACAACAAAACAGCAGCGCCTATATAAATCACATGGGGGCAGTAAATCCATTGGCAGATGTAATAGATTAGTAAAATACATGTGGGAATGGTGTGTGAATCAAGACATTTGGATTTTGCTGCACACCTGCACTGGTAGCACAATTACATCGCTGATTTCAAGTCTAGAAACATTCAAGGATTCAGACAGAATGGATGCAAAACTTGTTATTCGAAAGATAGTCAGAAATTGGGCCCACCCCTGAAATAGACTTATTCGCTCCCGATTAAACAATCAGCTACCAAATATGTATTTGGCTGCCTGATCCCGGTGCAATAGCTGTTGATGCATTCTCACTTGACTGGAGTTCAGCGTAATTTTATGCTTTCCCTCCCGTTTGTATTATCGGCCGTTGCTTGCAAAAAATCAAACCAACAAAAGCAGAAGGTATTTTGGTGGCCCCTAACTGGGGCCCACACACAACCTTGGTACCCAATGTTGTTAGATATGGTGTTCAACAACCATATTGATTCACAAAACACCACCATTTACTATTGCAGCAAATATCTCAAGAATGCATTCCATACATGAGCGCCTGGATTGCTTTGTTGCAGAGGATCAGGGGGACAGCCTATGAGAGGAAAAACTTCTACAGCAGAGTGAAATTCTTAACATGCCGGAGGAAAGGAACCCACAAACCAGATACTAATACCTGAAAAGATGGTTTCAGTTTTGTTATGTGCAGAGGAACTCAATAGATTTAGTGCTCCTGTGGCGACAGTTGTCGAGTTTTTGGACTTGAATTATTCAATGTTTATAAGCGGGTACAGTGCGATGAATGCAGCCAGATGTGCTCTACGTCTTTTCATCGTTATTGGTAATGGGAACCACACAGGTTGGTTATCCCATCTCATTAGCAAATTTATGAGAGGAGTATTTAATTTGCGTCCTCCCAAACAAGGTACACAGAGATTTGGGATGTGCGTATTGTATTAAACTATCTCAGACAACTGTCTCCAGCGCCAAAAGAGCTACTTGGAGGAGAGCTACCCTTAAAGTGTTAATGTTAATTGCTTTAGTTTCTGGGGCAGAGATAATCCGACCAAAACCCTTTACAAAAACTGAAAAATTGACAAGATGGTTCACAAAAGCAAATTCTATATCCTTTCATGGGATGAAGGCTTCAAACAGAGCCACAAACTGGAAATGTAGGTTGGTTTTAAATTTGATAGCATTACCCGCCTGAGCCGGAAATTGTGTGTTTATAATTACTGATCAGTACATTATACAGACAAAAGAGTTAAGGGGCTCAGAAAAATCTATGTTTATCAGTTATTGTAGCCCCACAAAGAGGCGTATCAAAGGATACTTCGCCAGATGGCTCAAGGCCTGTCATGTCGGCGTTGGTTTGGACACCCGCGTGTATAAAGCACCACTAAAACCAAGAGCAGCCATCTACTCAGCAGCGGCTGATGCCCAAGTCCCTGTAGAGGATATCGTAAGTACAGCAGGGGGGCCAAATGAGGACACATTCGGCGGTTTTATTAGAAACATATCAGAGTGACAAGTCCTTAGCAAGTGCTATTCTCAAGAAGTAAATGTTTTTATTAACAATTACTGACAAAGAATAAACATGTACGAGTCAAAATTTTTACAAGTGTTATGAAAAACAAGTGTTTGATAGTCACTGCAAAACAGTAGTGCAAAGCTTATGATTTTTTCATTAATGTAAACAGACAGGAGAGCCACAAAATTGTAAGTGAACAAAATGGGCAGGCTACTTACTGGTTACATGTATTCAGGTTTCATACATGTACAGTTTATGTAAGAACAGGAACAAATACCAGTTTCAAACCGTTCTGAAGTTTTTGGAGAAGTTATCTCAACAGAGGTTTTGACTTGCAAAAAGTTTAGTAAATACTTGTAAATTTGTTCAGTGAACTGAAAATTGTTTTTAGTCCCTTCCTGTATATGTCAGGTAACTTGCGAGTATTGATATGAGCCCATATAGTGCTTTAAAGGCTTCACGTAATATCTCCGCGAGATTACGAAAACTAAAATAGAAAGATTAAATTATAACTTACCTGTTTGAAGTTCAATCTTTATTTTATGAGGAACGGAGTGAGAGATACGTGCCTCCCCCTCCCCATCCCCCTCAATTAACTTCACAGTGTGTTCTCTTATCTTTCATAGTTTAGTTTCCAGAGACCTACTCTGTTTCATATCACTTTAACGATGCCATACATGCGCTAAGCGGGATCTTAACGTAATCTCTTCACCGACTCCTCATAAAATAAAGATTGAAATTCAAAACAGGTAGTTCTCGTTTAATCTTCTCATTTCGGGTACCAGTTACTCGAAATTCATATCAGTGAACAGGTAAGAAATGAAATCGTATAGAGCATATCAACAAGCTAGGTCGGTATTTTTAGTTTTTCATTTTTGGTTAAAAAATCGTGATTTATGTCAACCTTTGATCAATCTTAGCTAATCTTGGCGTTGTTCAAAATTGAAAACACGCGGATTTTGGCCGGTTTGGCAAATAAATTTGATACATAGTGAGCATTGAAAAAGGGGAATTACCGACCCTAGAAAACTATGATTGGAATACAAAAAACGAATTTTTATACATTTCTATAGTTTTTATAGGGGACCAAAATTAAATGAGTGAAAATCACCATTTTTTATGATTTCTCAAAAATAAGTATTTTGGGGAAGAAATATCATTTTGGATTCCTTGAGTCATTTCATCCAAATTGGAGACTTTTATATATGTTGGAACAACAATTCAGAAGATCGGCAAAAAACAGTTCCTTTGAATTCATGACTTAACAGCCCCCTTAAGACATTTTTGGAAATCTGTACCAAAATTACAAGGGTTAGAAATATTGAAATCACTATACACTACCAACACACCTTAAAGTGGATGCCTCAAAATCTATTGTTGCACAACTGGCCCAACCTCAGACAACATTGCAATGGCCAAGTAAGGTTTTCTCTCCCTTTCTTTCTCTTCTCTTCTTACATCTGTCTTTTCTCTCTTCCTTCTTTCCCTCTTCTTACTTCCCCTTCCTTCTCTTTTTCTGTTCAAGGTGATTTGAATACCATTATGATAGAGGAGGAGCTGCATGGGACCCAGGTCAAACATTCATAGTTACCGCACTACAGAAAGGTTTGATAATTGAGTTAGTTTGGACCCTCCACATCAATGCTTGATAGGTTGTACTCTCAAATTATGGTATCATTTTTCAATAGGGGTCAATTTAAGTGTACACAGGGGTCAAATTTTTTAAAATGCTCCGATCGTGTTGAAATGTATGCCATATTTTTTTTTTTCCACTAATAGTCTTAAGGATTCCAAAATGTATACCTTTGGTACCATCTATGACAATTGGGTTTGGAGTTATAGGGTAAAATTACGGTGTACCATCGAGCCAAAAAATGAAAAAAATTAAAAAATGAAAAGTTAAAAAAAAAAAAAAATTTTGATTTTTGGTTTTAACTTTGGATTTTTTTAAATTTGTTTTTCCGATTTTTGTTTGAGAATTTTTTTTTTTTAATTTTTTTAGACCCATTTTATGTTTTTGTTTAGAATTTTTTTTTTTTAAGAATTTTTTTTAGAATTTTAAATGGCAAAAAAAGTCCAATTTCTATTTGTACAGGGGTCAAAAAATTAGGAAGTTGAGGGTCTTATCGTTAGATCAAGACTTATTAGTCAGGTGGAAGTTTGGCACACAGCCTTAAGGATGGAAATGGAGTACAGACTTTTTTATTGATAGATTAGTTCATTAGGACCTAAGCCAAATAATTTTGGAGGGTGTGCGAAAATTGGTTACAGTGGCATTTTTGAAAATCCAATATGGCTGCTACCATGTCCAAACTCACTAAAAATCCTAAGGATTTCCGATAAGACAACTATTTCCCGGTACTCCGTGTTCTAAGCACGAGAAAGTGTTGGTAATGGTAATTTTATCATACATTGCCACAAAAATCCATATTTCTTATTTATTTTAATTATTTAACAGGGTGGCCCAATCAGCAATTCAGTGGTACACAGGGCCCTGTTTTACTTACATACATGATAAAACACTCTAAAAATTATGTGTCATCAAGCAATATTACTCTCGGAAATAAATTAAAAATGACTTAACTCCTCAATTATACCTATTTACGCTACGTGAATAGACATACTGAACATCGAAAACGTGTTCTGCATTAAGGTGTTCAAAATTTATTACAATTGATCACACTCTGCTAAGTGTTATTTAACACCTCTAGAATGCAATTCCAACGCGTGCGACACGTCAAGTTTTCTGCACATTTGCAGTTAAAGGGGCGTGTTCCGATCTTCTTGGGACCCCCTGATTTACCCGGAAGTAGTATCGATTTGATATCAGAATGAAAGGGCCGTATTTTCTCAACGCCGTTTTTAGTGGTTAACCACTTTTAATAGAACAGTATTGAATAGGGCTTTGCAACATGCATTTTTGCGTCTACCATCAAAACGCAAGTTTGTTTTTTTTTTTTTTTTCTTCTCCCCACGGTACTTGGTGGGGTGTATGTGCATAGTTGCCAGGTCTCATATCAAGTAGAGAACACATACACATAAATCGGAAACAACCACCTTAAGCGCTGATTCCCGTGTCTATATGCTGCTTATGCATGCTTTACACTTTATGAGTACATGTATGTGATTCAATAATACACTTATTGGCATTCTTATGTTCATATGGACCCATTCAAAAATTCAAGATGGCAGCCAATGCAGCCGCCTAAAAATAGTAAAAACTTATATATGCTGTATTGTATGTAGTTACATCAAGTAATTATTATTATAAAGGTGTATAAAATTAAGTATGGGATAAGTATTTGACCATTTGACTTTCATCGGGAAATCTGTTTATTTAACATGCAAAGATGGGGGGGCAATGATGATGCCTTGTGACCTCTTTAAAACCTATAAATTACGATAATCTGATGATGAACTTTGATATTCTAGAAGTAAATAAAGGTGTTCTTAATAGACCAATTTCAAAGGCTGAACTCTAGTGACCTTAAAAGTCTATGAGCCTCAACAAATCTCTGGTCTGATGGGACTCCTGTAGAGTTTTACAATTGGTCTTTTCCAAGATATGCGATATTTTAGTCGGTCTTTTAATTGTGATTTTTGTACTTTGTTTTATTCTCACTAGAGCTAAAAATGCGTTAAACTTTGGAGAAGTTTCTGAAAAATTTGCATCTATGACAGAGCAAAAGAAAATTGCTAACATACATGCACTGAAATATCCCTAAGCCAAACATTTATCAAAATTAGAAAAAAGGATAAAGACAGATTAGTCGCATGATGATAAAAAAAACAGAGTTCATCTCACAATGGGAGAAACTTTCTACAATCACAAAATTAAATGTAAAATAGTTTTCCGGAAGTTCATTGCCAGAAGAAACAATTTGGGGAATTCAGCTATGTCATCCTGTTTAAGAATTGAGATAGGACAAAATAGCTCTGTGAAACAAATTTAAACTAAAAGTGACCTCAATTTGGTATCATAGTACAAGTAGAATGTGAACATGTTCCAATCAATGTCTTCAATAAACGTAAAGAGAATCATCAATTTATTTTCGACTTCAAACTGGGGCCCAAAATCTTTCAGAATTGAATACGCACATCTATAGGAACTTTCGTCGAGAAGTTAAGCAGAAATAGTCTCAAAGTTCACTTGATGTTATTTGGGTTTTGAAAACCAATCCAGAGAAATGCTATTGATTAGAAAACCATACTTTCTCATGTATCTATTAGAAGTATAATATTCAATGACAAGATCCTCAACTCAGTTTTAATAAAATTGAAAACCTATATCAAAATCTGACAAAGTTTGAATCCTTTTTCATCACAGAGGGTAGAGGAAGAATTTCTTCGTTTTTAGCCGAATGTCTTGTTCCACAAATACATCCTGAAGAGGAAGGTCAGACCAATGTAAGTGTTACTTCATTCTACTCTGTATAAATACCACAATTTTATGTTTCAGCTAGGTTGACAATTGGAAAGAATATTCAAAAATGAATCTGGAGCATCCGACCTCATAAAAAATTGTGTAATTCTGGATTGAAATCAGAAGAACAGACATTTCAAGGGATTTCCAAAAACTGGTATAATTCAGGATCAAGAATTGTTTAAACCCATACTAACTTTTGAGCCTGTGAACACCAGCGACGAAGACCACCATTACTGTAATCATTACAGAAGATGATGCGCTTAATTCTATCATTCCCCCACTCCAAATAAATTTGTAGAAGAGGGACTATTATATTTTTTTAAAAAGGACCTTAGGGATATTGATGCACCAAAACAGAAAAAGAGATTTAAAGCAGCTGAGGGCGTAACAAAGATTTTATAACAGTAAACTTTCACCCAAAGTGAAAGACTTCTAGAACGACAGCAATTAAGGGTCTGTTCAATTTTGATGGTGTTGGGGATGAATTCAGATAATAACGAGCTTTTTGAGTTCAAAGAAAAGGTACCCAAGAGTTTTAAAAGATTAGCTTTCCAATTCCGTCCTGAATTTTCGAATGGAGGGAACCCGCTGCCCTTTAAAGTCCAATATGAATGGCCTCCGATTTTGATAAATTAACTTACTCCCGAGAAACAGGCACAATTTATAGTATATTGAAAAGAGATTGAAATGACTCCAAATCTCCCTGTAAAAACAACGTAGTATCATCAGCAAGTAAACCAATTGTCTTTTCACAGTCACCAACTGTTAATCCCTTTTACGCGTTCATTATTACGAATAGCAATTGCTAAACTTTCAATAGCGAAAAGGAACAAAAACGGAGAGATGGGGCAAACCCTAAAAATGCCACAAGACATATTTATCGGACTGCTAAGAAAACCATTATTAATCTTTATTGTCTATTGGTTTTGACCACGGAAGCTGTTCTATCTGGCTTATTTAGAGAGAGAGAGAGAGAGAGAGAGGAGTGGAGAGTGAGTTAAGGGAGGGTTGATGCTTGGTTAATGTGCCAATGTTGTGTGTCCTATATGTTGGTGGTGTGTTATCCTGGGGATGGATAAATCGGCGAGTTATGGGGCGGCGGGTTATGGGCGAGTACTGTTAGACCAGTGGGTGAGTTACTGTTAGACCAGTGGGAGAGTTACTGTTAGACCAGCTGGCGAGTTACTGTTAGACCCAGGGGGTTAGCTCGAGTTACTGTTAGACCCGTGGGCGAGTTACTGTTAGACCAGTGGGCGAGTAGTTAAGTTAGGACCAGTGGGCAGGATACAAAACTTACATGTTATAGGGAATAGGCACACTATTTCCCAGGGGGTAACTGGTACGGGCCTACACCCGCGACACCCGAAGGGTGAGGGTGATAGGACCGTATCCAATACCAAGGGAAAATTGTTTGCCCTATTTCACGGAATATAAACCATGTAGTATTTGTGTATTACACTCACTGTGACTCTGGGGACGATGTTGTAGGGAAAACAGTTTTCAATCTATTCCCTAGGGAAATAGTTCGCGTAATAGGAATCAGCCAATAGAATAGCATGATTATGTTCATGAATATCATGAGGTGTAATATACTGTTAGACCAGTGGGCGAGTAACTGTTAGACCAGTGGGCGAGTTACTGTAACCAGTGGGCGGAGTTACTGTTAGACAGTAGGCTTAAAAAAGACTGATTTCTGCGACGGATTCTTCACTTTGATCACGTGTGGGTCTGCGGTGTGGGGAGGCTGCTCGGTAATTTTCCCACGGTGTGTAGTCATGTCAAAACTGCGAAATAAATTATCTACATTGGTTAATGCGTGAGAACCTAACTTTGATCAGTCGGGATTTAAAAATGGAAACATTTTGTCCGCATAAAAAGAAGGGCAAAAAAACGTAGGTCACTGCAACTTACTTTCAATGGCACTTATACGTTAATTTGAAATTTACTAAAAAAGGAAAATAAATAGGTTTTTCACACAAAGGGAATTTTGTTATATTCAAAAAGAGCGCGCGCTTGAAATCGAGGCTCTCCCAGCAAATGATTAGAAGGTTTCTCAATAGGCGGGCCCGTCCCGTGAAGATTTACTATACGCAAAAAAAAAGAAAATAAAAAAAAAAGATAAGGAAGATAAAAAACACAATGAAAAAGAGAAGTGTTGTTGTCTGGAAGACACACGATTAATGCAAAATGTCCATTTTTTTTGAAGTAACAAACATGACAAAGTACCTTCCAATAGTATCAACTTAGTTGTAACCTAAGGGTTTTGTACTCTACAGTATCAGGTGGAAGTTTAGCACCACAGCCTGAGGATGGAAATGGAGAAACTTTCTATATTGAAGATTTTAGTTTATCAGGCCTAAGCCACTAATTTTTGGAGGGCCATGGCACAATTTGTTGCGTGCCATTTTTGAAAATCCAATATGGCTGCTAACATGTCACAAAATTAATAAAACTCTCAGTAAGTATTTCCGATATAGACAAATATTTCTCGGTACTCAGGTGTTTCTGTTATCAGTGTGTAATTTATCATTACATTGCAACAAAAACCCTAAATGACTGCTCAAAGTCAAAATATATGCACTGCGGAATCATTAAAATGATCTTAAGAGGGGGTCTATGTTTTCAAATTGAGATTATAGCATGAAAGGAAGTGTAAACTTCCAGCTTTCATTTGCTTTTGTTTGAGGTAATAGGACATTCCGTTCAAATTTTATGATCGATTTTAAGCAAGTAAGCGAGTCTCGCACGTTCGATGCATTTTTGTATACATGTATGTAAAAAGTGCTCACCCTGTGATTTTAAGCAAATATATTTTTTTGCTGGGCGGAGACCAGCCAGTATGAGCAAATCCGTGTAACTGACTGACTGACTCCGTGCCGTTATGAAAGTTGTTGCCTATGCCGATCATTTTACGTCTTGACCATTTCAAAGAAGAAACACCTACCCAGCTGGCGGGGCCGTGCGTGATCGCGGCAAGGAAAATAATGTACGGCTACTATAATCGTTTTACTATTATAAAACAATACAAGAATAAGCTCTTCAAATTACAATTACCAACCGTCAAGTATCAAGCACCCACTTTGAATTTTAGAACAGAGTATTAAGTTCTAATTATAGTCGATCTGGCATCATAAATTGTGTCAGTTGGGCGCATATGGTGCATTATTTTGCAACTGTCAGGCGGCCCGATTCGTCCCACAACCAGTTCGGCCCATGCGAATTCGGACTCAATCTCCCATTTCGTCCCATCATTCGGTCTCGCGGCAATTCGGCCCCACGTTAATTCGGTCCGTATTCGGTCCCATTAGGAAAACGGGTGTTAAACAATAAACGTGCGGTTGTAATGTCACCCATTTAAAACCATGGGCCTAAATTTATTACGAATCATGATCATACTTAATAAGATATTTAATTATGAATAATGTAAAAAACACTCAGAGGATCCATTTTTTTTTAATGTGGGGGGGTAGACCCCATCAGGAAAAAAACTTAGATTCGTCAATTGGATTTAATTTTGTTAGGCGTGTTTTAGTCTATTTTACCAGTCGTTTTGCACTATAAAATTAACATTATGCTAAATTAAATATTTTAAGCATGGAGATCTATAAATAAAGAAAACAATTTGTCATTTTGATAATCCAATTGATAATTCATCTTACCTTATTGGCACTGTGCCTTATTGGATAGGAACGACGGACAGTATACAGTATGGAAATTTCGGTTCGAATTGCCAAAAAAGAATTATATTTTCATGCATTTTTTGTGAACAATACTGTAATGTACAATTTTAGAATAGTATTTATTGGCGTTTGGTTTTACACTTTAACACAGCAGTGGTACAAGCGGAAGCGGTTCATCCAACAATAGGGGAAAAGAAAAAACATTGACAAACAAAAAAGTTATATTTGAAACAAATAACTGTAATATCTTTGGGTTGGCTGAAATGATATTGGCCGTCATTTTTTTTTTTACATTGTGTACTACATATACATTTATTACTGTCTGTTCAATTACTTAGAGGTCCGGTTTTATTAATTATTCCAAAAATATTACGTTTCGAAATTAAAATCACGAAAAGCAAGTTGTTGGGTATCTTTGGACCTAGACGTTTTACATGACAAAAGGGAATGAGGGACATTTTTTAAACTTCAAATTATTGAAATTTGGGGTGTTACCCTCGTTTTGAAAATGAGCTAATAAAGGTTGGGTACCATGTAATTCGTTTTGTGGAAGGCTCCATTAATTCCACTTAGTAGGTAGTACAAGTTGTCGTCGTGTCGGAGGGAGATGGTTCACGATCAATAGGCCTATTGTCCGACACCTTTACTGGTATGAAATGAATAAAAGCAACGGTGGTCAACAGACAAATCCGAACCCTTGTTATTTGCAGCGATTTTTGCAATGAAAACGAGATATCCAAGGTCCCACACGGGAATTAATTTGAATGGGTGGCATTACAGAAGAGCATGTGATTCTTTTGTTCGTAACACAATTGAATACAACAGGGAGGACTCTATTAAAAAGTATAAGTATTTCAACGACGATTCACGCCTAAATGCCATGCATTTAATGCACGTGCAAACACCTGAAATCAAAGGACGGACAATAATAATTGTCTGAAATGCTGTGAAGCGCCCCTAGTTCGTGAATAGGTCTGCCATAAAAGTTTCAGGGTTAAAAGTCAATAGTCACTTGGACACAGTTGTTGTCGTTTGTCAATATTACAAATATCAGTTGTCAATGAATAAATTCCAAAGAAGAAATATTTTTCAAGTTGGAGCCAAGAAATGATCTTGTTGGGTACAATGATGAATAACCAACTTCTTTCGTGCTTTTTTCCCAAACCGTATATTTTGGAAATTAATTATTAAAAACCGGACCCATCTATAAGTTAATTGACAGGGCAATAGGATACATTTACATCGATCACCCAATATTAGTACTGTGACTTCACCGGTTGCTTAGTTTCCCTATCGTGCTACTCTAAGCTCTACTGTGAAAGGCCCTCGGATTCACTGAGCTCGCATTAGCTAGCAAATTGGTATTGTAACCCGTATTGTAATACGAATGAAACATCACGGATGATATGATAATGGAAATCGATGAAAGCCCAGGAAAAATTCATTCAGCCATTTCTGTGACCCACTAGCCCTCTCAAAGCAAAATTTTCCCCGATTGGGAGGACGAGACTCGCAATTGCCATCAAAGTGGTACAAACTCCCTGGTTACTGGATCACGCACATTTTTGAATGTTATTGCACGCCCGTAGTAGACTTTGTGTAGTGATCACTTTTGATCGTGGTTGCAGGACTCAAAGCGTGACCCAGTTGGATATAGTAACGACCCAGATTACACGTAAGTTTAAACACTTCGCTGGCGAATAGGGAAGGGGCTTTATAAGTTGGTTGATAAAAACAAAATACAAGGGAAAAAAAACCGACTACGTATTCAGTGTACACAGAAAGTAGTAGCCCAGAGAAAGAAAAGTTAGAAAGGCAAACCGATAGCACAAATGACAAAAATCAGATTAAAATTGCCGTTCGTGTGTTTCATTTGGGTCCGACTCCTCGCGTCTCCTTTCCCTCCACTCCCCTATTGACACATTGGGGACCGAAATGGACGGATATCGAGGCCGAATGGTGATTATTTTACTGAGACCGAATGTAGTGTTTTCCATTGGGACCCCGAATTGGCATGGGGACCGAATTGACGTGGAACCGAATTGACCATCGAGAGACCGAATTGACTGAGTCCGATTTGGAAACGGACCGACGGACTGGTCCCAACGGAAAGATTTAGTATTCGCCACAGGCATAACGAATTCGGCACGAACGGAATTAAAACCGCATGTTAAAGGTGCCGAATTTAAGGTGGTGGGCAAATACTAAATTCATCCCTTTGATCGATTTTTTTGTTGTTTTTTTGCAGCGCCACGTGTTTCCAATTAAGAAGACCATGAGATTGCCTCTTTTCTGACAGCTTGCATTTTCTCGAAATTTGGGGCAAATTTTGAAACATTAACTTATCTACAGTGTGAAGGCCAAAAAAAACCCTACATTCAGAAGAAAAAATCAATTAAAAATAGTTTAAGAATTATTTTGATCAAATATTGGCTTTGGTTATAAAGAGGGAATAAAAGCCTTTCAGAAAGTTATTTGGGGTCATTTGGACTTTGGAGGAGAAGATATGCCATTTTGCTGAAGAGAATTAAAAATCTGTTGGCGATTTTGAACTAAACAAAGATGCATCGTTTACATAGCGTAATATGTTCTTCAGCAAGTGAAGTATGTGAGTAAAACATTTGCACCACCAAATTATCTTAAATAGAGGTGGAAGATAAAGACGGATTATAAAAATAATATCCCGGAGATTACAGAAACAATGTGAGTTGAAAAATTTTCAATTCCCAAATAACACAGTCAAGATAGCTGGTGTAAGACCAGTTACTGGCTCAGCAATTTCAGGGTTTTAACCTACAACGAAACTTGAGAGCCTAAAGGGAAACCATAGAAGGTTGATTCAGCTGAAAAAAACAGTGCGAATTGAATTTAAGTTTTAATTCCAATTATTGCAAAAAAACTTCAACTTTTAGTTCTTCTCACATTTTATCTTAGCTGAGTATAATGTATTTGTGCAAAATAACTACCTTAGAGACGTAAAACAAAATATTTGAGCAGTTCTTATGTTCATGAACGAGACATTGATATGGAATGATTTTCAATACCCGATTTATGATACATAGTAATTTATTTGTTGAAGATATTTTACTTATAATTATGTTAAACAATAGACCAGTTTATTCAAACTGACATTTTTTCAAGAAGAATCGATACCATACCTGAAATTGAATAGTGAATTTCTTGCTAGATGTGGTATGGTATAGCGTCGGTTTGTCCAGTCTCCTCCGAATGGTAGGCTAAAATCGGCTCAAACAGAATTATTAGGTCTCTCCGCAAAATTGGCATAGTTTCGGAACCCAAAGTCCAAAAGACACCAAATAAAAATTCTTCTGATAGCCTGTTTATCCCTGAAATAGATTCCAAAGCAAACATTCAAGCAAAAAATAACGTTTACCTTTGAAGAAAAAATATTTCCTGAATGTAGGGTTTTTATTGACTACACTGTAGTCCAATTGGCAAACCTTTTTCTGCAGTAGATCTGATTTATGTAATTTGTTTTTTTGATGGGTTTTTATCGACATTTGATCAAAAAAACCAATGTCTGCAAACAGGTAAACCAAACCAAACTGAGAAGTAAATGATTATAAAATGTTATGCTTTCTGTGAAAATTTGTCCGGACCCATAGATGTGTATCTCTCTTATCCTTAGAATTATTTTTAGTCCTAACGAGACTGGAATTGGTGACAAAACCTTTTTGGATTAAAAATTAAATACTGTGAAAGGCTTACTTAAAATAAGTCCTTTTGATTTGAAGTTAAAAATGTGATAAAATCAGTTGAAAGATTTATATTTGATCTAAAGGAATTGTTTTAAATACCAAAAGGTTTGTCCACTAATCCCAGTCACCTTAGACTTAAAAATAAATCTAAGGAATTAAAGGTGCGTTTCCGATCATCTTTCGGACCCCCCCGATTTACCAGGAAAGTCGTATCGATTTTGATATCAGGATGAAAGGCTTGTATTTTTTTCATTGTCGTCCTGGAAAATTTGAGCCCTTCAAATCCATTTCATCCCAAGATATAATTACAAAAAACCGCCATTTTAGGGGTTAACCATCAATATTAGCAAAGGAGTATTGAATAGGGCTTTGCAAACTTGCTTATTCGTCTACCATCAAAACTGCACAGTTTGTTTACCACGGGACTTGATGGGAATTTGTGTATGTGCAAGTGCCCAGGCTCTATATCAAGTAGAGAACCACAATACAACATAAATCGGAACAAGCACCTTAGGCCTATCTATGATTTTTGGGTAGAAGAATCGGCTACCATGCCGTCTCGGTGATGCACAAAGCACATGTAGAAGTGCTAAATGTGGTAGAACTAGAACCGATCTGGAATAACCACTTGGTTCCAAAAACTATTAACTACTCAGAAAGTTCACACTTGTTGGTTTACCAGGCCGGGACTCGCTAGGCCAAAAAAAATATATTGGCGTAACTTGACTGGCCCTAAAATTAGGCCCGACCCTACATTTTTTTTAACAAACAAAAACAAAAGTCATTCACAACTGGAAGTCCATGGACTCGAGGTAGCTGCATCTCGCTATGTAGAGCTG
>JAMKCH010027192.1:0-18621 GCA_023653785.1 Ophioderma brevispina
TGAACAAGGATTGAATTAAAGTGTAACTACAAGAAATTTGTAACAGACATCTTAATTTTGCTATCAAATAATCGTGAAGGGTCACGAATGTAATTACAAAAAAATTAAGTACCAAATATTAATCTTTGTTGTATCTTGGTATGAATGAATACTGTATGGCAAATGTGAACGGACATGTCACGTCAGGCCACAACTTTTGACATGGTTTCAAAGTCCCTCTAAAAGGCTTTTCACTGACTTTGTTTTTTAACATGTTTGAAAAGCTTCCCTAAATATCTCAAATGAAATTAAAACAATTCAAACTGATGGGCTCAAAACCAGGGGTTATAATGGCGACTGGAAACAAAAATACATGTTTTTCAGGTGACAGCTGATTGACCAGATTTTGACCATTGGAGCCCGAGTGTCCCCTGAAACACAAAGAGAAGGAACTTGTTTAAGATAGTGGAGGTAGGTCTTGTAGGGACATAAGTGCAATACCCACCATGATCTTCCAGCCTCTATTTTTACACAGGGTGGTCCCTAAGTGAGAACTGCTAAAGTTGCATCTAACTATTGAAACAGGCCCTAGAGGCCTCGCATTAGGCGCTGTATCAAGATTGTTATTTATTACTATATCCTGCCAATTTGCCTGCCAAATCTAATGGCATTCTCTCCGTACGTTGGAGCACATGTACGTGTGGTACCCCTTGTTAACATGGTGAAAGGCTGACCCAGAGATTTCCGGAGAGGGGCACCCTCAATTGTTGAAAACAAATTTGTTTTTTGAATGTACAGAATGGTGACATAAACTAATCACTGTGAGAAATAGCTAAGCTCAATCGAAGTCTTTCATAATTATAGAAATCATAACTTTGTTATAAATTTCGGATACGGAATTTTTGTTAGATCAGTATACTATGGCACTGTATAGTAACATAAATGTAACTGCATGAAAACGAAAAGTCTGATTCATCTCAAACTTTGGAATTGCACCATTTTAGGTGACAATCTTGAGTTCTAGTTGCTATTTTGAATAAATCCCAAAATTTATTTAAAATTCTCTGAATCAGCCTTTAACATTGTCCTTGTTGTTGTTACATGGTTGTCAGTAAGACGCATTTTAATAAACAAACTGGAATGTAAATAACAAGAGACAATATTAAAATTGAGGACCTCCAGGTCTATAGAACTACTTTTTGTATAGATTTGGCATAACAAACACTAGTGTAGGACCAATGGATCATTTTAAAAAGTTGATAATTTTAGTTAAAGAAAGAAATGGGGTACTTTGGCGGCCATTTTGTTTTTCAGTTTAAATATCTCAAAACGCTCAATTCTGATAGGAATGTCAGCAGTTTGATTCTTCAACTAGATGGTCTAAAGCAGTAGAATCTTTGAGAAAAAAACTATAGTAAACTTTTCTAAGTTAGAGCAAATATCAGGAAATGGCGTCCGGACTATGTAGTGAAGCACCGTCAACACAAATATCTAAAACCGTCAAAAGTAAGGCAACCGTGTTTGTTCGTCCCAACTTTCAATAGAATATAGTATCCAGTGTAAGGGTTATTAAAAAATATTCCAAGCATGCCCCCCGCTGTCGCAAAGGACTACCCTCTTTGGTTATCATATTTATAGGATGAATTATTTATATCTAGAAAACCTAAATATTAAAGTGCCTTAACTTTCAAGGACCACTTAAAATTCCAGAACTGGTTGTCAACAGTTTCAATGGTTTATCATATTTATAGGACTGAATATTTAGATCTAGAAAACCCTTAATATATAAAAGTGCCTTCAAATGCAAGGACCACTTATAAATTCCAGGAACTGGTTTTCAACAGTTTCAAAGTTGCCTTAAAAACGGTCAACGTTTCGTGGTACATCGTTAGAGGAACAGCACGCTGGGCATGATATGGTATACATTGTCGCAGCAATGTCCATTGTTATCAAAAACAGCCAACAAGAACTTAACAATGCCAACCAGATAAGGTTTCTCAGCGTACACCAAAATTGTTCTCAAGACTCCAAAAAAATATAACCAATTACTGTACATGGACATAAACTAAAAATCTAAAATTTGCCGTCGAAACAACAACCAACAAACCCAAATTTTCACCCATCCTATTCCATAAACACTATGCATAGTCAGAATAAATGCCATAATGGGAAACAAGGCTTGCCTTCGGACAAAAGGACGATACCCGATACAAATTGCTAAGGTACGGACTTTTAATATTTTGAAGTTTTGCTTTCCTAAAGTAGGCAAATTATACTTTTGCTGAAATTCTTTGAGACTTGTTTGCAAAAGACCCGAGTATTAACAGAACTGGCAGTCTGTTCTCAAGTAAACACTTCTTGTGTGTTCTCCATATACAGGTTGTCTCAGAAAGAATTACACCCTAACTATTGGTGACCATTAACTCGAGGTAAGTATCACATTTTGAAAAATTAAAAAGAATCTTAACCACAATATTTTTCAATATTGTAATGTAAACAGCACTCGAATCGGTTCAGTAGTTTTGAAGACGAAATAAGCGATTATGTAACACAGTTAATGGACACTTCCTCACGTTGGCTAATAAAAAGTGATTCAGACAAGGAAAAGGCGAGAAAATAATCATAATTCTTTAAATTTGTGTCTAAGTGGGATCCGTTTTGTTAAAGGTTGATCGTGGAGTGTGGCACATATTACGTCTGCCAACTGGTCTTTGATTTAGATTGAAGACCCCGTTCTAGGCTACACTGTTCTGTAAGTTCGGGCGGTTCTCCGCCTTTCCACCGCGACTTTGTTCAAATTTTGACTTCTACCCGTATTACGGTACTCGTAACAGTTGTTCAGATTGTCTCCAATCTTGGCAAGGAGGATTTCTGTTGAATTTAATCTAAAGTCCTGCTGAACATGAGTAATGTATGCCAGTTTCAGCATATCTGAAAACCACAAATGCCCTTTATAGGGCGACAAATGTTGACCAAACCATCTTTGTCTCGGGCCAGTACTTCATATAAACGAAGTATAATTAAAACGCCGGAATTTTGAATTCACCAAAATCCCCATGCCTTATTATTAATGTTAGAATCCACAATCTTATTGAGAATAAGAGGTCTAAATTTGAATAAAAAGACTATTGTGAATAATCTTATGTTCAGTTTATCCACCTGTTAAAGTATTATTAAACTTCTCAATTCATTACATGCAGAAATTTAATGCATTCAATATTTAAAATATTTCACATTTTCTACAGATTTTATTTGACATGTTTCCTAATAAGATGACCCATTTCTCGTGATTTACCAGGTTTGTGTTTTTCTTTTGATTTTGTTATTAAATGGTCACGGTAACTTGTTTATTACTACAATATAAAACGAACACAATGATGGAAACTCATCAATATTGAACAAGGCCGGTTCTGGGAAATAATGAAATGAGACGGCTTGCTTGATTGCTTTGAACAGATAACCACGAGTAATCAACGGTGTAGGTTAACATCAAATCTGCATTATTGTGCGGCAAACTTGGAAGGAAAGTGTCCATTGACATGCGTTACATAATAGTGTATTTATTCAAAAAACTACCGGGGAACCGAAAATCGGTGATGTTGTACATTAAAAATGTTAAAAAGTAATGTGGTTAAGATTCTTTTTAAATTCTCCAAAGTGATAATTACTTAAATGGTTATGGTCCCCAATAGGTAGGGTGTAATTCTTTCTGAGACACCCGGTAATAGTCGGGCGGACCTATTCCAGAGAAATTTGTTTACACTAAATATATCAAGTCAATGAACTCGCACTTGTGTTTGACCTCAGTCCCTGGAAGCCCTTGGTAGATATGGTAAGGTGGTAACACGATCACCATGTCATTTTCGCACGAAGAACCCCACTAGAACCGGTTAGAGTTAATAGGTGACAATAACCCAACAGCATTCCGTAAGAAAGCGACAAGCAGGGCATCAGATGATGTCCAAAACGTGACAAAAAAGATTAGCAAAGTCACCCAAAATGACTCCCGTCACTAAAGTCCAAAAAATAATAAAACCTACGGCGAAACGGCCCACTACTTCCGAACAATATTTTGCCGAAAACTTTGTTGGGGAAAACGGGACATTAAAAAGGCCCCCCCGCCGACTCCGGACTAGTTCGCAAATAAGAGCCGACATATAAAACAGCCGCTCTCGCTGACAATAATCCATCAATTCAAGAATTGATGGATTAAAACAAATCAAAGAACCAAAGTAAATTATTTTTTGCTGAATAGGTTCACACATTACCCCAATAAGTAAACAATTAATAGTACATTAAAAATAATTAACCCTTTATGTGCTGAAAACAAACAATTTCATTGTTAGACGTTTGCTAATAAACCTAAACCTAAATAGAATGAGCAAAAAATGATTGTGTATTTTGCACACACCCGTTTTTTTAACAATACGGATTCTAAAACTGCAAGTTTTTGTTAAATCGGTAATTTGGGTTTTAGGTAGTCTCAAGTGTAACATAGTTTTAAAGTTTATGTAAAGCGCAAGGCTCATTTGAATTCTTCGTCTTATTGCCATTTTTTCGCGTTGTTTCGAAAACAATGTTTGCCCTTAATTTGCAGCCCTACAAATAAAAATTTCATTTACTTATTGATGATTTGGGGTTTGTCTTAGACCCTTACATGTGGTATAATTCGTGCAAAAATTCCTCGGGAAAGTGGTTTCCTGGGGGGTTCCTGGACCCCCCCCCCCCTTGGGCACCAAACGGGAGTGAAAACCCTTGGTCATTAAAGGCTTGACTCAGATATTTCCCCGATGAGGGCGCACTCAATTTTCAAACAAATCATGTTTTTGCACACATGTACCAGCTTGACAGATAATATTCCACTGTGTGAAATAACTAAGCTCAAATCGAAGTCCTTCATAGAAAATCCAACTTTGTTATAAAAATTCAGGATCCGGAAATTTTGTTATATACACGGTATCCTATGGCACATACGGCGCAAAAGCTTACTGCATGAAAACGAAACATCAAGATTCATCTCTAACTTTGGATTAAACATTTCGGTACTATCCCTTTTTTTTTTTTTTATTTCTAGTTGTCTATTTCAATGTCTACACAAAAATATTATTTTAATCTCTGAGTCAGTCTTAATGTGTTTAAGACACGCAATGATCAATTTAGCAGGGAAAGTTAAATACCTCGGGTCCATTTGTTAAAGCGTGTTTATAAACAAAATTGACGTCTGTGGGAGTGAAACTATCCAGTTTCTTTCTTTTTTTTCAAATTACAAGCTTTCTTTTTTTTAAATCTTCCATGGCGTTTCGAATTTAGTCATCCCACGTACTGTTCGTGAATGGAACAACTGCGCCGAACATATCTAATAGTGATCTGAAGTTATTCAAGTCGACAGTAACCAACTAACTAAAGGACAAGAGTCAAAAACATAAGGGACAACGAGAACTGTGCGCACTCCTATTCATGCTCGGTTTAGTCCCAACGGGCACGTTGTGCAGTATTCTCAAAGAAAGAAAGAAAGAAAATGTTAGCAATTGTGTGTCTACGGATTTTGTACTAATACACTATTTTGAAGAAGGGAAAAACAAAGTCCATCAACCAGGAAAAAGTTTAGGTAATTTGTGTGTAACCGCTGAAATGCCCAAGCAATTACCTTTAGTCGTGGTAGCGGGTTCCCTTCTTAGTCCCAAGAATTGGGACTTCACATGACGTTTCTTAACGATGCCTTTTTTAACAGTCTGTAGTGTAAAGTCCCAAAACATTATGTGCATCAGCTATGACATTTTTCGTGAGCCTTCAAATTTCTGGGAACCAGTTCTGGCAACATGTCACCTCCATTATTTTCATATACACCGGTGCTTTCACTAAAACACTCTTCTACCTTTAGCACCATATCCAATTTTAAATACAAGCTAAAGCTTTATTGAGCACTGGCAATACAAAATCAGGACTTAGTCACTGGTCAGAATCTTAAGTACACGTCTTGAAATTTCATTAAATTTCACTTCATAAAAAGTTGAAGATATTTACAACTATCCTGTTGTTGATAACACTCTAAGGAATATTTTCAAGGTGGAATCGGGTAATATTTATTCGCATGAAGCGTGAAAATTATTGGAGAATGTGAGACAAAAATGTTGTCATATCAGTTACACACTATTTTGGCATGACTCCTCCATTGATTAAGTTAATGGCATTATGATAATTGTACATAAGGAGGAGTCATGCTCAGCAGGACTAGGGTTCCCTCTACCACAGATTCGATCTGTGTACATGGTGTAGAAGAACCCATGGTTTCCAGAAGTTTACACTATTTTTGGACATGTATGCAATAGATTGAAAATTAAAAATAATGGGACAAAAGGTTAGCTGAAAGTCTACTAAGTGTGGATGCAGTTTCGAAACTGGCTCCTGTGACATACATACTGTACGGTACATGGAACTTTTCAATGCACTTAATTTGGAATTTTGTATTGTGCCACAACCCAAACATGCAAAGAATTCGGCAGCCTCAAGCGGGTAAACTGCATTATGAAGTATGTGGTGGCATAATATGAAATTCATCCCCATAATCTGATTCTGACCCTTGGATGGATGCATTAATTGTTTCAACATGATTGCATTCGACTTGTTTATGTTCGGCCACTACTTAGTTCTGCTAAGCATAACTTCACATTATGTCTTTAACATGTTGTCATTAACGGATGTGAAGTTATGCAAAAACACATGGAATACCTTTCCCCTGTTACCTACCTCAACTTTGTCGATCTCAATATCCTTCTAAATGTACGATATATCTCTGTTTTCACTATCAAACACAACTTGAGATCCTATATAATGCGATGACATATGTGAAAAAACTTAAAAGAATTAGAAATTAAAAATTTTGAAGAAAATTGTGACTACAATCACTTCTGCATGAGAAAGGTTGTTTCTCCGGAAAATGATGGATTTCTACTGTTTTTAGACAAATTTTTTAGGATTAACTATTTCAAAAGGCAATTTATTATCTAAGGAACATATAAACTTGATTCTGAATTGCTTTTGATATTTTGTTCGTCTGCAGTCCCTTCAAAGTTTGCTCTTTGAAATGGCGTGCTCATGCTGTAACAGGGGAAAGGTATTCCATGTGATTTTGCATAACTCCACATCCGTTAATGACAACATTTTAGGGCTATATCCCAATTAATTCTGAGTTTCACTGTTTTACTCGCCCGCGTTCGAAAAATCTCACCGCATAAAATATTTATTATTTGCCAGACCTTTTAATTTTCACATTTTCCCCTAAAAACGTAATTTTTTTTCAAAAACCAAATTCTTGCCGATTTTCAGACTTGAATTTTTCATATTCCTTCATTCCCTGATCTGTCGGATCGGTTTAACAAACAGTAGTGCTGTTTACAACACCAGAAATGTTCGCAAATAGATACAAGCGCTGCGCAGGGTTCGTGCTAGTTGCATTTTTTGCGCGCACGCGAATATTTTGTTGAATAGAGCGCAAAAATTAAAATTTTCATTAAGTTCGGGGGCGTCATTCGGCCCCCAGAATAATGATCCGACTTTTCCTTCTTTTTTAGTGTATGCGAAACTCCGAACTGCGAACGTGTAAATCTTGCGGACTTTGGCCTCTGTTGCTATGAAGACCCATTGCAAGATCATCACGTTGTTTTCTCTTCTTCTGTTGATACTTCAAAAACATAATTCCCGTATTTATAATACAATCTTTGCCTCCATCCCAAGTTCCTCAAATAAGCCGTAATTATGGATGTAATCTGCACATTAAACCTGGGTAATTTTAATTATTTTTAGGATGAAGCAAAAATATATGGCATTACAATCTCATGCCGTTAGTGTTGGGAAACATTCGAACAAACCCCAAGTGAAGGCCACAATACACGTCTCTTCAGTTGACCTTCACATAAATAAAAAGCATGTGACACTCAAAAGTTTGGATCAGGCAATGAAATCGCACATCTCATGCTTGATTATTTTTTATTTATATTGGTCCCCAATCAGTAAAACATCATTGAAATAATCTTGCAAGGCAGACTCTTGAAAATCTTTTACTATTACGATATAAATGATAAACATGATATCGACAATTTCGGAATCCAGGTCCACTAACGTGAACCATAGTCAATTGCAATTTAGACTAGTGTATGCTGTAACCTGCAGCTGTAAAAATGTCGGCTTTGTGAGTAGACCTTCCCACATCGCTCCGAAACTGACACGGTTTTTGGTTTGAAAAATTATCTGAATCATGTACTGATAAACATGAAAACACATTCGCTACTAAAAAATCGAATGAGTTTTCATTTGGAAAGTGAAAAGAGTGAATTATTAGGGAAGTTTACTGCACGTAAAAAATCACCAAAAAACGCGCCATTTCAAGTGTATTTGAAATTTTTCCATAGGGTTTGTACAGAGCGCAAAGACAAGTGTCTCGTTACGACCGCCTTATCGGCGCATTCGCGCACGTAAATGTGTTTCACAGACTGAGGTCATTACATTTGGCGCCGATTGGTTAACTGTAGTTTATGGAAATTTTTTATTGACGAAGATTTTTTTTGATTGGCTAACGTGGTATGGTCCTGGGCAGGTTTATGAATTGAGAGTTCCCTCATTTTAGTCATCATTCCACCCGAGCGCGGCGGAACCGCGGTTTGCGTGGTTCCGCTACAAATTTAGTTTATTTAGCACATTTTTAAACACTAATTAAAATTCTTATTGAATTTGGATAGTTCAAAATATACATTTTTATTTCATAAATGGGAAGATTCAGAAATTTTGTCGGTAAATTTGTGCGATTTTCTGAAATTAATTCGGGCCACCGTTTCAACGTAGTAAATCCAATGGGTTCATACATGTAGTCAACATAAAGTGCCGCTTCCGGGGTGCGGACTCGCTCTTTTTCAAGTTATTTTTGGAAACATAACAAAATTTCCGAGTCCGGAACCCGCTCGAAAAATAGTTTTCCGGGTACCTGGGAGCGCAATTACCCGAAATTTGCACCCCTTTTTCTGAGTAGCATGCCTTGGAGCTATCTTTTGTGTCTTCAATTAACTTTAGATACCGCACCTGCTGCACAGCAAGTCATGATGGAAAGGGGTAAAGAAGAAAGCGTGGACACAGTGAATCATGATAATTGAAGTTGATGACAAATTTTTAAAAATTCAAAGGTGTCATTAAGTTATTTTAACACTTACTTTGTATTTTCAAAAGGTTACGACGCATATGCATACTACATCTATAAAAAGAATCTCCATTCCACATTGTGGATTCGGAGAAAAATCACTGGATGTTCAAAAACCCCTGGGTTTCCATTTTGAAAAAGCCCCCAGTTTTTTCAAAATTAAGGGGGTTCACAGGGGCTTTGAGAACCCCTAGTTTTGAAAGTTACTGCTAAACCCCTTCAAGCGCATACTGTATAACGCACACACTGCTTTCGTGTATCAGAGATTGATGTCTTTAACGCACGCATTGTGATGCAGTGTAATTCGGTATTCTACCCGCAGTCTTGCATAGAGAATAGGGGTCAAATTGACTGTCTGCATAGAATCTATAGGGCCCTTGCATGTAAGGTAAATTATATTGAATGGACTTTTGTTTCCTCCAGATCATCCAAGTATGCCAAGAATACATCATGCACCTTGTTTCAACCGAATATTTTCAGCTATTTCTACAGGTGATTCCCTTTGTGATTCCTCTGCATGCTTGGGTGGGTCTGGAGGGCAGGTCTGGCCAAGATAACCTTTTGACCTGCCGTGCAAGCGCCCTATAGACGAGAACACACATTTTCTTCAACTTCACGTTGATACTAAACTTCTTTGACTGATCCCAGGACTTTTAAGTACCATAAATTAATTAATATCAAAGCCCGAGTTTAGGAAATTAGACCATAAGAACATGAACATAACAAGTGTGTGTGTGAGGTGCAAAATTCAACTACCTCCAATATGTTCACATGCAATATCGTTGGACTACACAAGTGTTTTCATGAATCAACGCAATTTTTGTTGTTTGTGCACTTGTAAATTAAAATATTGGTCTAATGTTTTCAAGGCCATACTAGTTGCGTTACTGTGGGAAAGAAATAAAATATGACACAGTCTGTGGTAGACTGTTGTGCTGGCAGTGACACTGGGTCCGAGTGACTGAGAGCAAAGATTATCTAGAGAAGATCGGACACTCCCCTTATTTTTGGTAACGGAAGTGGACTTTCATGGGGAAGGACACTCCTAGTGTCTGTAGGTAAAAGCGACTACCATCGCATATTTTACTTTTTACTGTGTGGAGAAGCAGGTCAAATTTTACTGGCATATGAACACATCGCCACCCTATATGGTATCCCAATTCATACGCATGGCCTTATATTATACATGTAGTACATGTTCAACTTCGAGACAAATACATTTTCCAAAATCAGCATTGAAAGTAGATATTTAAAAAAAATAATTGAAAATATAGTTTTACTATCTCTGGCAAAGCCTCTAGCACTGCTAGCAGGGATGAGAACAGTGTACTAAATTGTTCAACATAGTATTACTTTAGTTTAATACCGTCAAAATGCCGAAATATTTTCCATATATTGCAACTTGCCAAACTTGCTTCAAAAAATAATAATTAATAATTAATGTTACCACCTCGTCATATTTTTTCAACTTTAAACAGGAAACTCGTAATTAATTGTGAAGGGCCTTAAACTAAACTGACATAATGTGAAGTTATGCTTAGCTAGTTCGCAATGCACCCTAAAAATATACGAGCAATCCAGACGCATTCTTTAATCGAAATGACATTTTCGTTCTGGACCGCTCTATTTTCGGTTTGCAGAACAGTGTACTCAAAAACGTGTAGCAGCAAATTTACTGAATTCACATACAACTCAGAAAATTTACGTCACCCAAGTTTGTTTACTAAACGTCCTTAAATACAAATCATCAACAGTGATTTGCAAAAAAAAGGCTTAGAATAAACAAAATATACATCTATACAAAATGTTGCTTTTCACTGTTGAGTATGTCGCTAGTAATTGCCGCCGACACCGCTGTCGTCACTGTTGTGGAACTTTACAATTATATGTTGGAAGATTTTCCCCTGAATTTTTGTATCTCAGAATTAAAATCCTTAAAATGAATTTTATGCATTCTATTATGATAAAAGACCTTCTGAGGTAATTGTGTGCCATGTTTTACGGCGAGGAATTATATTAAACAATGTTTTATTAAGCTCCGAAAACGCGAATAGTTTGCGAAATTTGGCGAAACCTTTTTTTGCTTCGGAGCCTATTTCATTTTACACTCTATGCACTGCTACAGGTTATGTATACGGAAGTGCTTCTACCAACCGTGATGCAGTACGCATTAAAAACTTTCATCAGTAAGAAGTTCCTTTTCCTATGCTTAGCAGAACTAGATGCCGCTACTTCAACTTGTTACCATACCACTTACTCTATTATATCCAAGGTTTTTATACTCAAATTGGCGATACCAGCCGCACAGCACGATTCTTCACTCCCCTGACAGTTCAATGGCGTTGACGTTATAATGTATCTTCCTCCATCGCCCACGGCCAAAACCTCGTCTCCCGACAAACCTCAAGTTCTATCGTCATCAACAGGTTTGTGACGGTTTACTTACCATTCTCATTTACAAAAATGTCTGTTCTGAGCCTGAGGCATTTGTCTGTTCTGAATTCGATGATGTTTTGTGGGGACTGGTGGGGGAACTTTGTGTCGAGTTGGTGATGACCTGGGGCTAGCCAAATGGTTTCCAGCTAAATATCCATTGCCACCTGTCATATCCCCATTGACAAGATGATTTTCGTTTGGCCTCATACTTGCAAATTGCTCATTTAACGACAATGTGTCGAGTTCTGCATCCTCTGGCACTGTCTCTATTTGGTACAGCCGGTCAGGTAGACTTCTGTTTGGTTTCATACGAGCCATTGTTGACATTTTATACCATTTTTAATTTATTTATCCAAAATGATTCACTAGAATACAGTACTAGGCGTTCACCATCATCATCTTGCAAAGTGCAGCGTACTTGGATACTTGGGTTGCCAGTCACATAATCGTTAATTGAAATAGTGCACTAAATGTCACTCTTTGAAATCCAAGCTTGAAATACAAGTAGTAGTCCAAAGAAAACCTATAGTTTTATCATGCTGGTTATCATAACACGTTTTCACAGCATAATACCGGGCAAGGCCTGACGGAGACATCAAAAGATGAAAAAAAGATACTCAGGTAATACTTGCAATCAATCAAAATTATCAAATCAAAATAGGTAGGCCTACAGGCAGAGGGAACCCATACGTCGTTTTCTGACGATGGTCGACATGATATAACCTCATTGTAGGCCTACTATATGAAGGTCCTGTTTACAGTTACACAATGTGTTTGCGACCCCAAATTTGATTTATTATTCTTTTAAGAAACTGATTTTTATTGAGAAAATAATGTCTGTGAAAAGGGTCTTCAGAAGTGACTTTTTAAAATAATTTTATGGTGGTCTTGTGAACTGACTATTCGGGCAAAATTGGAGTTTGCAAAAAGATCACAATTTTCACGATTTTCCCGGGAAGTATAGGACCCCCGGGTTGGGGCACTCCCATCTTGGAAGTGACACGTAGTAAGGCTGTTGAAACCCCCTTTTTCAGCATCGTTGTCACCAAAAGACCCAGTATTTTTTTGTTTTAAAAATTAACCCTAAAGACCCCATATTTTTTGAAAATTTTACCACCGGCACCCAAAATTTTGAAAATTTTCACCCCGGCAAGACCTCTATTTTTTTAGAAAATTTTGCAAAAATCTCACCCAAACACCCCATTTTTTTGAAAATTTTGCACATTTGTCACTCGGAAAACCCCTGTTTGGGGGCAATTTGGCTGTCTCTCACCCAAAGACCCTATTTTTCAGTCCCCTCTCATCTCACCGAATGCCCCTGGGTTTGGAAGCACGAGTCTTACACCCATATCCATTTCATATGAGTGCCAACACCCCTTTTATGGGCTTGGAAACTGAATCTTGGTCCAAATTACCGGTTGTAGAACAGAAGAAACACAACATTTAGCTACATTTTCGACTATGGACCGGACCTAAACTTTTGAAAGTTTAAGGGCCATGTTGGTGGTCTAATGAACGCACGGCTGTTGCCGCAAATTCTTAGTTTTGCCGATTTGGTTGCAAAATGCAAACAGTGGCGGCGCAGGGGGTGGCAATGGGGGGGCGGGGGGATTTTCCCCCAAAATTTCTTCTTCCCCCAGTGTCCCCCGCAGGCGGATGGAAGAAAAAATTGAATTGGAAAACTAAGTGATTTGGGTCAAAAATCACAAATGCTGGCAAACATAAGCATTTTAGGCTAAAATGGTTTAAAATCTCCAAAAAAAATGAGATTTCTCCCATAAATCACTTTTGCCCCTCCCCCAAAAAAAATCCACCTTCCCCACCCCCATCCCTCAAGTCTTACACAAGGAAGGCCTACACCCTTGGTAATCAGAGCACAGAGTACTAGTATGTCATACGGTAGCTTAAACCAAAATCACGGAGGATTTTTTTTGTCGTCCACTTCCCACGCCCAGCCACTCAAAACCCGCTTTATTCTTTGAAAATTGTTCAGAGAACCCCGGGAGAGGTCTAACCCAATCGAGTTCAAGACAATAATTTCACAAGGAAATGTTTCAAACAACTTCAATGTTGTACGGTGCCATAAATTTAAGACAGCAATCGACTCTACTCAACTCAGTGTGGCAACACTTTCTAATATGTGGCGCTATTTTTGATGATTGGCACCGGCCAAGCCGGTGTTGTAAGTCGAGTTTTCTCATACCAACTCAAAACGTCAATACGATTGTTGTATTTATTTTCTCTGTTTTATTTTTATTATCAAGAACAAAAGAAGAAAATCACAAGATCACAACGAATCACCAGAAAATGAAAAAAAAAAAAAGAAAAAACAGCGAACAAAAATCACATGAAAAAGAAAAAATTACCATATGCTAGGACACAATGAACTAAACTATCAGTACAAAACCATAAAAGAGGAGGCTCAGGCAGTGAAGCAGACACGCAAATGACGATCACTGAAATCAAAGGTCTCAAACCCCACTGCTGAGAGCTTTTGTTCCTTTGCAATAAAAAATTCGGTTTCTCTGACTATTTTGATGTAAATTTTTCAAGTTAATAAAATAAGGCTCTGTTGTGAAATTTACAAAAATAAGCAAATATTTAACAACAAAAACACAAAGTAAGGAATTATCATCAGGAAAACAAACATTTTTTCGAATGTTAGAACGAAAAATACTATTCATGTTTGATTCTAATCTTATTAATAATAGCTCCAATGGGGTTTCACCACTTCACATTCAAAAAATAATGAAATGAAACATTTGTCTCCGGTTTTTATCACAAAAGAAAACAATTTGACGATCCCTTCATTAATCTTAAAAGGAAAATCATTAATGCAATGCCATCAACATGAAAAAAATCAATGGTGCATCTAAAATTTACAATATGAAATTTTCTCCCCAGTTTCCAAATCGAGGGTTGTCATCCTCAATTAATTCATTCCAATTACTCATACGTTTTTCAGGGAATTACATTTCTAATATTAAAAAAAGTATATTAGGAATTTTATGAGTCTTCAAAAGATTCTCAACAGACTATTAAAAAACTTAAACATGGGTAATTTCAGAATTGGGCTTATCCAACCAGAGAGCTAGGATATATGTTCATCAAAAATTAAATTTTTGCCGGGAATATCAAAATCAAGAATTAATTTAACACCCTCCATTGTGTGAGTTTAACACGAGGGTGTTAAATAAAACACTTTGGTGTGTTCTTTAAAACAATAGTGTGTTAAAATAATGTATGTGTTGAATGTTGACACCTCTTGGGCGTGGTCCTCCTCGAAACCGGCGGTGTTAATTTAACACCATAGTTTTGCAGTGTAGGAGTTGTCTTGGACCGCACTCTCTTTGATAAGACCAGATCAAGAAGACGAAGAGTAAAGTATTTTCACGCAAATAACATCTTGCCACACAAACTCCACTGGCACAGATGGGTTGCGCGCCCAAATACCCTAAATTCGACGGCACTTGTCCTGTGCTGCTCATGTGCAGAGTGTGGCACCGGTATGGGAAAGATCAACTATGCCAAGAGCTTGATCCAGAGTTAAATGCCTCTTGCCGGCTTGTCGGGATTTTGTCTTCGCCCCAAATGCCTCCTAAGCTTTCCTATAGCAGGAATAGGTCTCATGTGTCTGCCAAGTATCTAATGTGAACCATAGCTGTCCAGACAGAGACCTGCAGTTGCTAACCGTATTAAATCCAGAGAGAGTTTCTTAACCCCTTGAAACAGTCTCTAAGGAGTTTAAGCGAGTCGCATTGTGGAAAGAAAAACTTGCTATCAACCAAGTAACATATATTGGTATTCAACCTAGTGAGCATCTTCCACCTGAAGCAGACTCTTCATGGGCTGAATGGCGATGCCTCAACAGATTGAAAACCAGAACCGGCCATTCTAAGGTTTCCTTGCAGAAGTGGGGCTATCTGGAAGCAGATTAGGACACTACCTGTGATTGTGGAACAGCACCACAGAAAATGGAACATCTCTTGGTCTGCGCAATGTTGGAGCAACAATGCACAGACAGTCACCTTGCAGAATTCAGTGAAGCAGACCTCTGGCTGGATCATACTTGAGAACCACTGTGTTTGGATACGATAAGAAGAAGACTATACACAAATATTATAGTCTTAGGCATTTGACAATAATGAAACTACGTGCAAAGTTTACAGGAAGACTGCGATTAGGGAACAAACTAAGAGATTGAAGAAGTTTCTTTTATTTGACAACATAAATGCCTTAAAAGTGAAAACAAAACGTGATCTTTATTATGCTTTCAATATAAAACAGGCTGAATTTCCTATTTGCACCTATAGGAAACTCGAAATTTCACAATTTTTGTTTCAAAGAAATAATTCTCAGGTTAATCCTCTCAGTTGGGGATATTTTTGATAGAAAGCTTTACATCAGTGCAAAAATCAGAATTTTCATATTTTTAAGAACACCTGTTATGTGAAACTCTCGTTTCCTTTAAAGTGTGTGTAAAAAGATTTACATAATGACAAACCCCCTATGCACGAACACGCGACACATGGAGCATAATCCATTAGGTCTTCTTGCCACTGACCTCTACACATGGATAGCGGGCCGGCGCACCGTTGGATAGCCGCAGATTGAAACCACAGGAAGTTGCATTTTGCCCTGCACAATGTGGCTTCACAAGTTCACCTTATTGTCCAAGTTAAGGAATTTTGTATAACAATAGAACATCTGTGTGGAATATGTGCACCAGCAGGTGTATGCATTGTTTCGCGCCATATTGCTAAGGCGAAAAGCAACTTCCTGTTGTTTCAATTGGCGACTCAGACCCGCTATTTATGTGCAGAGGTCAGTGCTTCTTGTCTATTAAAATCTGGACACGACTTAAAAATTATATACCAGCAAAATATTTGCTGTTCCTTGGAAGTTAAAAATGCAGATAATCAAGATTCTATAATAACAAATATTGATCTAAAAGTCGTTGCCATTAAAATTTGGCGTAATTTGTGGATCTGGATAAGTTAAAATCTATAATTACTTTCACATGGGCTTTAAAAAATTGGTGACACCTTTTCCAGAAAATTTCCTTGTGTCCGTTTAAATAGTAAACAAGAGCAGAAAGGTACATTCAAATAATGCCGGGTCACTACAAATCAATTTAATGTGTTGAAGTGTTGCGTTCATGCAATTATGATTTCAATTAACATGTTTATATAATTAAATTCAGAAGCTAAACTTTGGACTTGGGAAGATAAGCAGAGAGAAGCGCCCTCAGTTTTGACATTTTATCTGGTACCCATTTTCACAAATCATATAACTAACTTTGAAAAACACGAAATGTTCATATTTTGAAGAAAATGGCACTTTTAGAGGAATTTTAAGTGTAGGCTTCAATGGGAAATCGAATTGTATTTAACTCCCCCACCCCCCCCAAGAACGGCGAAGAGATGTATTTATGATGATATGTGTATTGATAAAATACATGTACGTGGCGGTTCCGTTCTTTAGGGGGAAAGAAAGGTTCATTTTAAAACAAATCCTCCATCGAAGGTGATGAATAGAAAAGAAGCGCATTAAACATTCAATACTTAATGTTGGACCTCCCGATTATTCCACAGTATAATACTTTGTGCTTACTCTACCAGAACATAGTACACTGTATACCAGAACTCACTTGTATTGTTATTCATGAACAAAACTTTGCACAAGAATTAGTATTATGTAATAGTCCAACAGATTTTCCCTGAGCTCTGAACCATAGCCAAATTACTACTTCTGTTATAGTAACTCTGATCATCAATGAAAGACCTATTGCATAATATCATGAATATGTATCTCAAGTGAGACAAATCTCAAGTGAGATTTTGAAGTAGTATGAATTATTTATAGTTGTGGGTTTGCTACTTAGAACTCAACCACCTTCCAATTTGGAGTTTTTCATATTTTTAGCTTGTTATGGCAATTTTAGAAGAAAGCATGAATACCTCATGAAAACCGAATCTTATGTACACGCAATATCGCAAAATGACAATTAATCAGCCTAGTTACAACTATTGAGGGCGCTTCTCTCTGCTTATCCTCCCAGGTCTTTCATTAGGGCAGATTGTCCTTTTTAAGAACTATTCTTGTTTTATCCTGCTTTTATTTTTTTCTCCTCATACTGTTTCTAACTCCTTGCTACTCCTCATGCTAGACCGGCAGGCCAGAAGGTTTTGATCAAACGAACGAGATACCAATATCTGAACACGGGAAAATTCGGAGAAAAATATAACTTTTGCAAATATGAACGTCTGCCGGAGACCCGCTGCTGCGTGTATCCCCAGGAGAGGGGTAAAGTTACTATGGGGGTCAAGTGTTTGAACTGCTCTAAATCTAATGAAATATAGCTCAAATTATTCCTTAGGTAACCAGGAGTAAAAAAGTCAATTGGGTCACATGCGTGTGGTGCCTCCTTGCCAAGATATTTGGGAAAATAGGCTAAAGGTCATTTGTTTATTCAAGAAAGGTCAACGTCTGCAATATCCAGATTTCTTTGTAAGAATTATCAAAAAAATAATTTAATGATACTCATTCAAAATATACTTTTTAATTTTCCATAGGGTTGCTTCCCTTTAACAGGGAGGGGTATAATGTCCCCATCCCCATAGAGTCCTGCAGGGAATTTTGTATCCCTCCCATTATAACAACAAGAAGATGCCGAAAGTGCAAAAGCATTTTATATTTGGAATCAGTGTCATTAAATTATTTTTTAAATATTTTTACAACGAAATCTACGTATTGCAAAGGGTGACCTTCTTGAATATAAACAAATGACCTTTAGCCTATTTTCCCAAATATCTTGGAAAGGAAGTACCACACGCATGTGACCCAATTGACTTTTTTACTCCTGGTTACCTAAGGAATAATTTGAGCTACATTAAATTAGATTTAAAGCAGTTCAAACATTTGACCCCCATAGTAACTTTACCTCTCTCCTGGTGCCATATGCAGCAGCAGGTCTCCGGCAGACATTCATATTTGCAGAAGTTATATTTTTCTCTAAA
>JAMKCH010027193.1:0-36694 GCA_023653785.1 Ophioderma brevispina
ATTTTATAGAGAATATATTTCTATAACTAGGTATCTATCAGTGAAAGTTAATATACCCCGCGCTTGACATTCATCTGCAGAATTCAAATAGGTTAATATCCACGCAAAAAAACAAAAAAAAGGTTTTTCTAAAATATATTTTAAACCATAGTTTAATTACATAATTACATAATTTTTTTTTAACTATTGGATATTTGATCCATTTCCCTTTCCAATCTTCCAAAATGTCACAACTTTATACATATCATGAAGTTATAAAAATAGAGTCTATTAAACATAATCTAGAATCCAAATTCTTGTATAAAATGTTCATAAAAGGGTGACATTTTGGAAAAAGCCATAAAAAATCAGATGTTGTATCACAAATGTAATTAGCATAGAGGCCTAAAAAAATTGTTTGATTGGCGTAACCCAATCGACCTCTATTTTTTCCTACTGCCGAGCCCTAAATATTTTTTTTGTTTTGTGTGCATAAAAACAAGTTTTACACAACCACGTAAAACAAATGACGTCATACTTCGTTACTCTAAAGGATTAGCAGGACATTCAATGAAATAAAAATAAGTTACATTACAGAAAAGTGCAGATGTTGCCATTTGTTTTGTTGTATTGTGTCTATATTTTGTGTTCTGGGTATTTGAACAATAAAACAAAAAAAACAAAAAAATCCGACCTACCTACCTACCCACCGACCCTATTTTTTTTTTTTCTATTTTTACGCCAATCAACAATTTTTTTTGGCCTAATGTTTTGTATAAAGATGACTCTTTAGAGGTATTATTATTGTATTTTCTTATCAGTTTTCATATTCTGTCATTTCTTTACGTGCGCTATCAAATTCCGACATAGATAAAAAAAAAACCTTTACCTGTGAATAAACACAACTCAAACACAAACGTATTGGTCTTTGTTTATTCTGTAAAAGGTGTAAACTCCAATCGTCTGTTTATGAAGATTTTGAAATGCCATCACTCTATGTCTATTTGCAGAACGTAAAATAAATTTTCCTCAAATACTTGATGGTGGTGTGTTTCTATATTAAGCATTGTATAAATTGTACGCACTACCTGATTTAAAAGTTTAAAAAAAATGCATTTTTCATTTTTATTTTATTCTCTTCTCTCGGCATATATCGTCTGCTACTCAATCCCTTTACATGGGTAAAATATAAGGTGCCCCACCCCCACCCTATTGCTGTTCCCATTCAACATTGATTGGTTTATAACCTTTTGGGGGCAACAATTTAGCACAAGTCCAACACAACTGTATTCTTTGTGCCTTTCAATGGGCGATTGAGGGGGTGGGGGAACTATTTGCAACTCACCCCCGCTTTACATTGCCTTGTTGATATGAAGTAGCCCTTCCAATAGATTGCAACATAAGTGAGACCTCATTAAGAGTTTTAGGGTGTGTCCATTCACCGTGAAGGTAAGAGGAATTATATTAATGGTCACAGGTAAGAAAGGTTAAATGGTACTCATATAATGTCATTAATGTATCTCGTAAATAAATGTTGAGCCTAAAATACATTATTTCCCATATAATAGAGCATTGGGACTGTTTCAATTGACGTATCAGGATGAAAACAACAGCATTATTTCATTAAGTGTTGTTATTTGAACATGATTTACCTTTGAACACTGCAAAATACATTCCTTATCAGACACATTGGAGAATGCATTTTATACTCAGCACACACATACACAACTAAGTTTTTATTTTGCCATTAAAATGGGCTAACCACCTTGTATAAGATTACACAAAGAGTATTCATAACACAACTAAGTTTTTATTTGGCAATCAAAACTGGGCTAATCTTGTATTAAGAGATTAGTGCAAGTGGATTGACATCCTGGGCCTGTACTGGCCAACCATTGTAGAGCATTGTAAACTGAATGCATCGTTTTCCAGTAAGCTGATTCTGTTCAGTAATTGTACCAAGGACACAATATGTTTTGTAATGGCAACAAAGGCCTAATCTCCATATGTGTTGGGGATTGAACCCCATATATCAATATCGCCCCATTAATATGCATGGAAGTCTCACTTAATTTGAATCTACTATAAGCTATTCCGATAGTCCATATTTTATTTGAACTGGATTGAGAATTTAGCTTGAAAAATATGCAAGTTAAACACTTGCAAATACATCTTCAGAAATGTTCCTTTGTATCCATCGTATGACCTCTAACTACCTTTACCCGGAAATGTCTCAAGTCATCTCATGCCCCTTTTCAAAGTTTATTGTCACCAAGTTTGGTTAAAAATTAATCTGCTTTTCATATGAGAGGCTAACAGCCAACCTAACCAATGAAACTCTGCAAAATAGGTAAGCTAACAATCACCCTAGCTGGTAAAACCAGTTAACAAACAAGCAAATTTAGCAAATTTAGGGAATAGTCCAGCCGCAATGCTGCAATACATATCGGCCAGTCAAAATAGAATGAATGCTGCCTTCACCCAACACTAATTGGAACAAGAATCACTTGCAACAGAATTGTATTGAGAATACCTTTAAAAACAACATATCAATAAGTCTACTAAATCACAGGAGTGAACATATATTTTTTAGGGGGTAAGGTTTATACAGGGGTCAAAATAATAAAAGTAAGCAAAACGCGTCGAAAAGTATGCCAACACAAAAAACACAAAAAACACCCGGTGTTCGTTACATTGCCAGGATTTAAAAAAAGGTATAGTTTGCCATTTCTGCAGGTTGTAGTTCAATAGTTATGAGTCAAAATAGGTTCAAGGTCAAATGAGTGGTAATTTTCAGATATATCCGTTCGTTATACAAAATGGTGTCAAACGTTCGTCTAATGTCAGAACCGCAAATATACCGGTTGCACCATCTATAATATTCGTTGCCCAATTGGAGCGCAAAATGTGACTGGGGACAACAGGGTCTATGGGATGTCACTAAAGTCATAGCGCTGTAATTCCTTTATAGAAGAAAGTTCAAACAAAGAATCTATCATTTACATTTACTTATCTATGGGAACAAATTTAACAGTTTTACAACCATTCCGATTAAAATCGGACCATTCTATGAATTTTACCCCAGGATGAACCTTTAACTGTTATGAGCCTATTGTACTAAAACTATAATGCGTAAGATAGGGCAAACTATACTTTTTTTTTTTTAAAAAACCTTAGGAGTAGGCCCAATAAATTGGTAACATCATTTAAATCAATTCAAACAATTCTAATTTGTTTACCCCTGTACAAACGTTGCCCCCTTATTTCTACATGTTCCACTAGGTTGATTTTTGTAGACTTTTAATATATTATTTGTTGACTATTTAGAGTATATTAACACCAAAATTGTTTCTTCTGTTGCAATTTGTGTGGGGTCAATTCATACAATTATTGGACTAATAGGTGAAACAAGTTGGTATTGGCTCTTCCGCCTCCAAAAAGCAAGAAATAATTTCTTGCCTCTTTATATAACAGACCAAAAGCTACCCTGTATGGATAGAATAAAGAGCAAAATGAACTTTCTTTAATTTTCCTTTTTAAAAGATTTGTTTATAATAGGAAATGGCATAACACATCTTTTGGGCTATGAAAATCACATTTCAGATTGCAATAACCAAATTTGCCTTAGTCGCTAGGCTAAGGGCTATCCCATAGAAATGGCTAATTCTATGCCTCGTTAAGTATATATCATCCTAGAGCCTTTACATCATATTTACATTGCATGACTTAACTAACTGCTTTTCTAAGGTTTCTAAATAGTACAGATGTATATTTAATCTTAAAATGGTTCCATATACATGATGTTTCCTGTGTATTTCAAGAAATTCCAATTCAAAAATCTGCCTCAAAATAGCTAAAGCTGTAATCCCAAATAGAAGACAAGTACACTATGTAGTATATGATATAGTGAAAGTATTAACATCATATTACAGGACATGACTAACTACTTGTAAATAGTTTTACAGGAGTTACATTTCACAAATTGGTTAATGGAATGATTATTCTTAAGGGATTTTGAGATTTCGTGGGAAAAACCACCCTAACTTGGCCACAAAGCCATATTTTTGCATTATCCACCTAGCCTACCTCCAAATTAGAATGGCAAAATGAATAGTATCAAACGTTAGTGTTTAAATCTGGATCCGAACAATAACACAGTGGCCTAGGGGAATTGAAATATAATACAAAAAAACTCAAATTTAAAATGGATGAGTCAAATTGAATTTTCAGCATAGTTTTATTTGTGTGGATCCACATAGAAATCGACAAAACAGAAGCAGTTAAAGACACTATCAGGATTTGCTAAATCATTTTCAAAATCAAAAAAATCATCAAAAATCAGATCTTTTTGCATTTTGGAACAAGTATAAAGTATCCTAACATACCCTGCAAGTGAATAAGTCCAGAAGCAACATAATAAGGACCAAAATCTGATATTGTAGTCATTACTGTCGTTCGGACAATACTACAACAGTCAATTGAATGGGGATTCATATCTCGGAACATGTTATTTTCTTCCTTTTCGTCAACTTTGCAGTTGGGAAAATATACCTTAATGAGGAGTCCTCCAGACTTATCCTTCACTTTTAGCTTTCTTAAACAAAATTAACTATTTTTTATCTTTCGGGACAATCAATGAAGTGTCTTTAACTTGACACAAGTTTGCATTGCAGAAGGCACTTTCTGATGGTGGATGGAAAAGTTGCAGTAGCTGACATTGGTAGAACACATAGAGTGCAATATAGGTTACTATGTGTGTAAGAATCGTGGACAGTGTACTTTCAAATAGTAATGAAGCATATAAATTTAAAATGGTTTTATAAATATATTTCCTCGAAAGGAAGCAAGCAATTTAACTTGTACCAATTTATGAAAAGGTCAGAATTGGTTGTGATCTGATTAAAGCTATCCAGAGCGGACAGAGGAATAGGGTCAATGTATTTATCCGCAATTAAAATATGATGAAATTTCATCATTGATTCTGTCTAAATACGTTTCTATGAAAGAAACACATTAAAAGCATAGAAAAACAAAACAAATGTATCACAAACTTTTGTCTGAAAAATGACAAATATGCAAGATCTATAAGACCGTAGTTGCACCATGAACATTAAAATGAATGAAGTTGAACTGTCCCCAGAAAATGTATTTAAAGTGGTGGAGGTATGTCTCAAAGATAAACATTGCATTTTATCAGTTGGAATGTGAAAACTATGGAATGGTCAACTTAATTGTGCACCCTGAAAAGGCTAATATACTTTTGCAAAATGAATCGCTGTCTTAAACAAACAACATGAAATGGGCTCCCTGCCACATGGTTGTAAAATGTATTAGTGGGGGACTAGTGCACAATATCTATGTGAGTGTGCAAATCGGATAAAATTGTGGGGTTGGTACACAAGTACTATACATTGATAATCAAAAAAATGATGGAAGCACTTGCCACACCCTTTCATGGCCCCCAGCTTGGATTCAAGGTTTGAAACGGGTTAAAATTTAAAATGTTCCGATTGTATTGAAAAGCACACAGTGATGTTTGTTGGTTACAAGGATTCCAAAAAGGTATAGTTTATACTACATGTGACATATTAGGTAGGAATTATGGGGTATAAAAATTGTAAAAATGTAAAAAAGTCAATTTGGTTTGGTAACAGGGTTCAAAAAATTAAAAGTGGCTCTATGTTGTCAAATGTGGTTCAAAAGTGTTGGGTTTAGCTCATAGAATGGAAAATAGGGAATAGTGTTGACTATCTTACGCAATCTGGTTATTAAAGGTGCAAACGGGAGAGTCAAATATAGTGGTCCCTAAAAAAATCGGAAAGTACTGGAATTTTTGCTCTGATGTAAAGCTTTCCATCAAAATATCCCAAATCTGAAAGGGTTCAGCAGAGAAAGGTTTTTGGAACAAAAATTTGAAATTTCTAATTTTGTATAGGAGGCCAAATATGAATTAGCCATGTTTTTACATTGAAAATATAAGCAACAAATCAAAACACTGAAAAAAATATTTTTATCTTTTAAGACATTTCTGTACAAAAATAAAAGGTAAGAAATCTAGTGAGAGTCTAATCTACATTAAATTTACTTTTGACAAATATTTGGGTGCCTCAAAATCTCTCGTTGCCACCTTTAACCAAAATGGCGAAATAATGTCAACAGCTATTGGCAGCTATGATATCTATTGACCTGTGTGACCTATTTTGTTGGATTAACGTTAAAACTAAGCATAAACAGATAGGCAAAAACTATCCTAATTCAATCTTTAACAAGTGAAACAATTTGCACCACATATTAAACTGAATCAAAGAACTTTTAACATTTGACCAAAATTGTCTTTTTCACCATTACACTTTTTAGCGCGTAACTCCTTGAAAGCCATTAGAGGTGTAAAACTATACCTTTTGGAATCCTTGTAACCAGACAGACACCATGGTGTGCTTTTACACATTGCATTTTAAATTGTTGACCCTGTATAATCTTGAACCCCAAGCTGGGGGCCATTAAGGGGGGTGGTTGGCAAGTGCTTCCATCAATTTTATGAATTATCAATACCTAAAAGTACTTGTTGTGCAAAAAATTCCACAATTTATTCCGGAAGCGCACACTCTTTCACTACGTCCCCTGCTAATTCCATAAGCATCAAGTATCACATTGGATTTCACACTTGGTAAAGAACATGAGAAAGAGAGGGAAGTCCAGGCGTTTTCTTTTGTGGACCGGTTTCTAGTGTACCTGCAAAACTGAGAGAAATGGTGACATCATGGTTGAAAATAATGGTTGCTATCAACATTAAGTATAAAATCTTTAGGAATATAAAAATAAGGTTGGCAACATTGATACTTTTATTTTGATCTGACATACAAATTTTAACTGTATTCTACAGGGACCACCTGGACTGAAAAAGTGGCCTGAACCAGGGGCAAGTGCATGCTAGTTTCACGGTTAGTAGCTAGAAAAATTTGGGGATAACAACCCTAATTATGATGATCTTCGAGGCGACGTTAGCTTAAGGTATGAGCTAGATGTTTCATTGAGGAGAAAATGACGTTTTCATCTCACACATTTTGTACAGGAACCAATGGGACCTTGTATTTACCGGTGTGAAAACACATGATGGAATGAAGTACAAATTTGTACATAAATCTAGTGGGCGCAGTAGTAAAGTCTGTTTCATATAATTTTTAACAAAGTATAATAAGCACTATTTGAGAATTAACGTGATCTAATCTTCATTGAAATAGATTTGTCGTATTGAAAGGCCAGGTGACATTTTATTCATTTCAAAGAATGTGCAAGTTTTTATTTGCATGGGAAACAGGACGGGTTATATGATTACATAATTTATATTTGGAAATTTACACTTGGTTTACCCTAGGCCCCTTACGGGCACTACAAAACAACACGCATCGGACCATGTCCCATAGTCTACTAGAGTTGAGTTTGTGTCTTTTTGTCCTGTTTCTCGTTGGTTACAACTCATATTATTAATTAATCTCCAAGTTATGTTATCAGTTCCCCTTTTTCTCGGTCTTGTATGTATTGTTGAAATATTTCCCGCCATGACTTAGGGGTTAACCTGTGACGCAGTTATTTCTTTTATGGAGGTAATAGTTTGAGCTTGCTAGTCAAGTAAAAGGATGCAAACCAATATCAATTTATTCAAGCTTGAATTGCAATCACAGGGCAAACTGTAAACATGATCTCACATTGGCCAAGATACAAATCTGCTTTTGCTAATACAGTAGTAGTAATTTGTTGTAATATATCCATGTTGGAATACATTTCAAAATGATTTATTGCAAGAAAATCAAAACTTATGCTTTAGGGACCCATAACATGACACAGGCGTAAAATATGTAATTTCACTAAAACCGTAATTTGTTACGTTTCACGTGGGCAAAGTCTTCATAGAAGTGAGGCTCCTTTACTGCGTACCTCTTGGTTAGTGTAGCACATAAGGTTCAGCGATGTGCCTCTTGGTTTGGACCTTCACATCACACTAGCTTGTATAATAATAGAAACAAGAGGTTAGGAGAAATTTCACCAAGTACAACTTTATCAAACTAATTAAAACACACTATTATAAGGCAAAACAGCTTGTTTCCAGTCCGCTGCGTGCACTGGGATTGTGTGGGGGCACTTATCATTGACAAGGGAGGTATCATCCATGTCCAAGCAATTACAAAAAGCACCTTAAACACGTATTTTCGAAGCTTGAATTTCAACCCTAAATTGTATCAGTAGCCGGCAATTAGCGACTGAAGCAAGTACTTATGGAATTTGCGCCCCTAACAAGTATCAGTATGTATATAAAAAATGTTAACGCGCGAAGATCCACGTAAACGTGGCTCAAGGTGATGTGCATTGCGGCGCCATGAAAGCGATCTCAGCACATCAGAGAACCATAATACAAGAACAGATTTATGGGAGGAAGCTCGATTTTAGAAACAGGAGGAAACCGAAGTACCAGCGAAAACATGCGGGAACGAGTATGGATAGAGAACCAAATTCACTAAAGCACCGAGAACGAGCCCTGCCGGGATTGAACCCGAGCATCATTGGTGAAAGCGAGGAAGATAGCTACGCCACGCCAGCCCGTTCCCGTTCAGTAGCGCAATTCAGTAGCGCAATGAGCTACCCTAATGAAGTATTGTCTTTCTCCATACCCTAACATCAGGAGTCTGGTTCCTTACTGCCACGAGCGCCAGAAAACTCAGGAATGTTCGGGGGGGGGGGGGGCGCAACTTGTATTTCAAAGGTGGATATGATGGTGAACCGAGACGTACAAAAGCCACCCTAAACAGGCGCGGATCCAGGGAGGGCGGAGGAGGGCGCGCGCCCCCGGTTAATTCTGCAAATTCTGCAAAAATCAGCCCATTTTGAGCTATTTTTTTTGGGACCAGTTAAAAGCCTTTCAGCCCCGGGTAATGTTGACATTTTGAATCCTGGATCCGCCAATGCTAAAACAAGTATTCCACCAACTAAAAACTACCGTAAACAAGATTGTTGTTTTTGCTGTTACCCACTAAACAAATTTTTTTGTCAGTTGTGCTACGCTAAAAGAGTAATGCATTATTCGCTTTGCTTTATTTCCGATTTCCAATAGTTTTGATGAGGTTAATAGATGCTACATCGGAGTATTGCCTACCTGAAACACGTCCATCCAATTTCGGGTTAAAATGACAAAAACATAACTTTTTCCCACATTTTGCTGTTTTTGACAACCTATACTGGTGGGAAAGGGACCATGTTTACATGTTTTTTTCACGCATCATATCCACAATTGAATAAAGCCCCCCCCCCCCCCAGGGAATTAATTTAGGGATTTGAAGGCCCGGGTTTAAAGGCCAAGTCAAATTCCGAAACGACTTGTTTTGATGAATATGGGCCTTAAGGGTTTTTTGGGTATACAGGGTTAATATTTGGAAATTTTATTATTTTTGTAAAATGATACAATTATTGAATAGTCTATGACTTCTTTGCTTCAAGTTTGACTCAAATTCAGAGAGTCGGTTTCTGTAGTTATGCAGTTTAGTCAAAGGACATGAGCGAAAATGCAGAGCATTTCTTTTGTCTTACTTTGTAAGTCGTTATGTATTGTATGTTTTATCGTGTCATTCTGAACACCCTTGGTCCATTCTGACACAATGATTGTATTTAATAAAAAGTTATCAAAACCCTTGATTAATGTCTATTTTAATGTTTAATTCCAAAAATAATAATCAATTATTTAGCATTATTGAGCATGTGAAGCACCATCTGAAAATTTGACTTGCGTTTTTAATACTAGATTTTTGCAAAGTTCTCGCACGTAAAACACAGATTCTCAAAAAGTATAAGTGATACAGACTTAAAATTTGGACCAGATGTTGCTCTAATATTGTTATTGTGATGAACTAAAATGGAGGATCAGAATGCTAAGAATGGTATTTTTTCACACAAAAAAATTGAACGTTAAGTTAAATTATTTTTTTTTTCAATTTTTTCGGACAAAAACTTCGAAAAACACGTGGTTACCCCCTTCCAGTGAGTATGACGAGTTTTAGTCGTTCACAGTGTTGACCATACTAGCAATTTCCCATTTGCTTCATCTTGATAGCATTCAATAGGTTTTGAGTTAGAATGTTTGCGTAATCCAAACTAGCGAAATATAGGTTCCAAATGCCCGTAATTACCATGGCAACCAGCCACATGACCATTGTTTTTCGATTTGTTTCAAATTTGACGTTTAGTAACAATGACTAAAGCTTAGATTAACATTTTTAAATTCATATATTGCAATAATTATCAGTTTAATTTTTTGCTGTCCATAACACAAAAAACCCTGAAATGCGTAAGTCCTCATTAGAAAATATACTCTTTTCTTGATTTTGTGGTGATTTTCAGACCCTTTTCAGTTGCGTAGTAAATGTGCCTGTCCTGAAAAAACACCCTTTGTACGTGGATTCTGACATGATACCCCATGTCTATGAAGGTGCACACCCACCCCCCACCCGGTTAGATTTTGGAGCTATTTAACTGTTTCACTCTTGTATTTTATGAACGAGAAAACGTGATTTTTTTACACAAAATGCATCAAACGATAGAGAATTTCATTTTTGTGTCGCCTGCTGACACTAAGGAAGAAGACACAGAAGATCACTTGTCCACGTTGTTGGTGTCGTTGTTTTCCGTGTTGTTGTTGAGGTCTGTTGTTGTGAAAAGGGTACATTTTGCTGTAATATCCTCATTACTTTTATGGAATTTGTGTCGACTGCCCTAAGGCAGGTAGACACATAGAGATCACTCTGTCTACTGTGGTGATGTTGTGTTGATGTATGTGTTGTGTTGATGTCTGGTGTTGTGAAAAAAAGGGTTATACTCAATGGGATCAAAGAGGAGAAAGAGCTTTGGCATAAGGGACATTGGTTAAGCATATCGCGAAGTAACAGTAAGTAACTGATTCTGCTCAGTTAATATTGTCTAATTAACCTTCAATAATCTGGGATCTGTGTCAAGTGCAAAAGTTGCACATTTGGAATACTATTAACTAAACCAAAGTTTTCGCACACAGCTCTTATTACACCATTCCTTTCATCTTTTCAAAGGATTATCTTTTCCCATCAAAACTACACACATTCCCTAACTTCACCCACCAATACCTCACTTTAGCTGTCACAGCCACCTCACATCCACACCCCCACTAACCTTATCCCCTAGGTATGTGAATCCTTCACTGACTCCACCCCATCTCACAACTTTTCCTCCTGTTCCACCATCGCTCCAGCTCCTTCTCACATCTTCTACACACAAAATCTCTTGCCAAAACTAGGGTGGTCATCACTCTCGTCATCTTTGTGCAATCTCCCATGGGATCCATTTCCCCACATTTCTCACACGAACACTGAATTTGCTTTTATCTTTTCCCACATACCCCAATGGGTTACACTTCTCACTACCACCTCCACTCTCGCCCCACTCACAAGCCCTTTTTGTCTTCCCAAGGTTTACTTCAGACCCTACTCTCGACAGCCTTCTTCATTTCCAAAATGCTCCCTCGTCCCTCCAATGTCTCAATCATTAAAACAAAGTCATCCGCAAAACCCATCTCACTCAGCAAAACCTTCTTTTGCCCTCTCTGTGACAAAATCAATCACAATGCAAAAATCAAGGCGAAAAGTACAGAACCTGCTGGCACACCACTTGACCTCAAAACTCCTCTGACAACTCAGACCCCACTCTAAACTCTCGTTTGGACTCCTTCTTACAAATCATGAATGCCTCTACCACTACTTCTGGGTAATCTCTCTCTTCCTCTCGCCCACTCCATCAATTTCCTCGGTACTCCTATCAAATGCCTTCTCCAAGTCTACAAAGCACATATACAGCGTCTTCCCTTTAGCTTGGTAGTCATCGTTGACAACATCCTTAACAATTACACACTGCATCGATCGTCCCGTCCCTGGCATAAACCAAATTGCATCTCATCCACATTGCATCTCATCCACTAACACTATCTTCCAAATCCTATTCTCTAAACCTTCTCCACAATTTTCAATGTATGCTCTAACAACTTCACACCCCTATAGCACCACAACTCATTGAATCCCTTCCCTTTAAAAATTGGAATTACCACACACACTGCCCACTCACCGGATTATCCCTACCCCATCCAACACTCTCTAACACAACTCCATCATCACTCCCGATATTCCACTCGCACTAATCATCTCAGCACTCACCTCTGAGGGTCCAAACGCCTTTCCTTTTTTCATATCTCTGATTGCATTACACAATTTGTCTTCCGGCTGACCTTTAGCTGGCCATTCCACCACATCAGGCCTCTACCTTTCTTGATTCCCACTCATTTACCTCATTCATGATTCTCTCCAGATGCTTTTCCAGACTGCTGCCTATATTCTTTCTCACTTGAAATTCAACGTTCCGTCACTTCCTTTCATTACATCTTCCCCTTAACATCTCTTCCATCCTTTTTCATTGCCTCACTATCTTATTATACATTGTTTGGATTCTCTCTCAACTCACTCAGCCCTTCTCTGCCCTCCTCCTTCATAGCTTTCGCCAACACTTTCTTTGCTCGCTTCTTTCGCCTCTTATAGCTTACCTTATCTATTCTGTACCATTGTCTCATATCCTTAAATGCATCCCTTCTTTATCGCTATCGCCTCCCTCACCTACTCATTCCACCACCCTGTATCCTCTCCTGTCTCTCCTAACCTTTTTGTTTTCCACCCACTTCATAACCAATTTATGAAAATGAATATAAAATGTCATCACAATTTCTTTTCCTAAATATCAGTGACAGTAGAGGTACATCATGCAGCATGACTCGAGGAAATAATATCACTGTTGATATCCAGGAGTGCAATGGTTTTTGGGGTGCTATTAATAATTAATAGGGCTGTTTGATATTAGAGTGTATCGGTGGGCATGGCACAGAGCGCATAGCTTGTAGCCATGGCGCGTATGTTCAAGGGATTATGTGATAGAGATACTTTTGAAGGGACGTGTCTGAGATTTGAGTTATGCACAGGTAATTTAACGGAAGCATGATGATGTGAACTTCATATTTGTTCTTAATTTATCATGATATAATAAGATTTTGAACAAAGGTTTAAGAGATGATTTTTAATGCACTGGGGACCGAGACTGCATAGTAAACTGCATGTAGCAAGTTTCACAAATTACCGTTTGGAAATCCCCAATGCCCAAATCGAGCCAGGATAGTGTCCTACCATCCCTGTACAGAACCACATTGTATAGTCTCACATCTGATCGATTACGCTGTGACAACAGAGATACAGAATGCTTGTTGCTTTGACGTATTGTAGTTATAAACGTTAACGAGTTGAATCGTTTGGTGTCACCGTGTCAGGTACAGGTCACTGTCAGGTAGCAGGATATCAGTGTGCTCGTCGGGGGCGACCGATATATATATAAATCCGACTATGTGAAATCCAGGTCTGTACCAAGGACCTTATGCCCAAAGTGTATTATTTTGTTTACAAAAGACACCGTATATTATGTATAAACAGTACAAAAATTACCGTTTCCCTACAGATTCAAAAACCGGACGTACGATGACGATAATCGTTGTTTTTTTCCAAGTAGGGATACGAAGGTCATTTTAACTGAATGGGTCCCACGAAGCAAAATAATAAAACAATCAATGCCGTTACGTCATAAATCTTTATTTTTTCAAAATTGGCTGTTTCACTATAAAATCCTTTTTAGATTCAACATCTGTAAGTATTGTTCTTAATAATTAAACTTCCATTGTCCCGCAGAATGTGAAAAAAAAGATGGGTCCATAAGTCTACAAACTGAAAACCTAGTTCAGCCGGCTAAAATACCCTTACCGTGGACTGTATAAGCGACGGATCCCCGTGTTAGGTGTAGCAGGCTTAAGCCACTTGCGCGCGGATGCGGGGGTTATGCGTCCAGTAAATCCTACGGTATGCAGATGGCTAAAGCACTACAAATTGGTCAACTGTATAGGCAATACACAATGGCTCTGGACCTTCCAGAGAAAAAAAGGATTTCAGGTGCTCATCACCAAATTAAGATCGAGCTATTTTTTTCATGACGAAAGCGCAATATACTGTCCTCTTTCACGAAAAACTTAACCTTAGGCTTCTACTGGCGTTCAATTAACTTTGACTTATATTCATCCCCCAATTTTTTTTTTTCCGAAAAGGAAGACAAGAATGAACAAAAAATCATTGAAGAAAGATTGGTTTGGCAGACTGTGACCTTACAATCTTGTGCAGAAACAAAACTTAACGTACAGTAACTTGTCGCGTAACCACCATTGCTTTTGAATTTACCGTGTGGTTAGCATAGGTCGCTAGACCCCCTGCTTTTGTATTTATTCTAAATATCTGCGTGGTAAATGAATAAAAGGAATGGGTCCCGCAGTAGTTATGGATCTTGGTTCTACACAAAAATGTTAGGTCAAGCTTACCAAGCAGCAGTAGCAGCAGGGCCACCGTGAGTTTTGTTCACATTAGTTTCTTTTTTCAATACTGATGAAATACACAGTCAAAGTTATTGAACTAACAGTAGAAGCTCAAATTTTATTTACGCGAAACGAGGCCAACTCATCCAACGGGCACGTTTCATATTGAAAGGCTCAAAGTATACAAAGGAGTTACCATTTATTCCGTCCTACGCTAGATACACAAATCTACAGTGCATGACGGAATCAAGGCAATACCTCATGTGCGTACTTGAGAATCTATTTGAAACGTCTACCCAAAACTGGGCAGGATAACCAGCCTTATAACGCATGACATTCTTTTCAAATGCGTGGACAGTAACAAAGAGCTACAAAGGTTCTGCAGTTCCAAATAAACAAAGGGGAATCTGACGTTCTTTGTCCGAGTGAATAGCAGGTGGATTTACGTGTCATAATGCCAATTATTGGCTTGAAGCGCTTGCAGTCACTGTAGAATAGGTAGTTCCCTTGATCACTGATATTCAGAAAAGAAATTGAAATTTCATTTTATCATTTTCCTGAAAATGTTGAACCTTACAATTGCCATAACCAATAAAATGGTAATTAATAAATTGATTATTGTGTATAGTGGAAAAATGGTTAATCCTGCGAAGTATGTAATCAAAATGAAAATTTTCCTTTGATACCATGGCCAATAAACATTGCCTGCTAATATCCTCATACTTTGATGGGAATTAAACCAAACTTGGGTAACAGGGGCAACATGGCATCCCCCATTGTTGACGAGGTCAAAGGTCACATGCAAGGTCAAAGGCATTGTGAGGTCACGGTGTTAAATAGGCTGAAATGTTAAAAATGATTCTCATTGAAAAGTTGGAAGTCAATTGGAACCAAACTTGACTTGAATCATAGGTGGCAACATGGGATCCCACATTGGTTGATGAGGCAAAAGGGTCACATACCAAGTCAAAGGTCATGTGGAGGTCAAGTTGTAAATAGGCTGAAAATTAAATGCCCAACATGGGATCCCTCAGTTGTTGAGGTCAAAGGTCACATTCAAGGTCAAAAGTCAATGTTCGGCCTGTCATTCCGGGGACCCGAGGGATTTTAAAATATCAGCATCCTTAATTGATATTTTGCCTTATAAAACTGATATAAAATATGGTTTGACATGATTTGACAATACCTTTTAATGTATGTGAGGCCAGTTCAGGGGAAAATTCTTTTCAAAAAATTTAATACAATACACAAAACTGCATGGCATTTAATTTTGGGGCCCTAGGGTTATATACTTTCTAGAAAGAAACAATTTTTTGTTATATTAGCCGCACATGGCTCAATTAAGTATCTCACAAAAAAAAAAAAGGTTACTTTTCTCATATGAGTTCTCATAAGGATTTTCGTGTTATTAGCCAATGCATGTATCCACTAACCAAGGCAATACCTTCAATCCAAATCGGAATTTAGGATCATAGACCAAGTCTCCAATTAGATGAATAGGGACAATTAATCCCAAACTAATTGCAACCGAACAAAATTTCTTCAAGATTGTATGCGGAAAACCTTTCTTGCATCCAATATAAAAAAATACCGCAAAATTATTTCATCCCTTAAAAGATTCCAAATATTATAGTATGTACATGAAACCAATGGTCGAAAGGGATTTACTAAGTAATTGAGAAAGACAATCAAAACAAGAGTGTTGGTAATGACAACATTGTATAATTTATAATAAAGAAAGTTGCGAAAGAAGTGTTCAACACTCAACAAGCATATTTAATTTATCTATATCGACTGGAGTTGTTCCTGAAAAGCCTTAAAAGCTAAGGGTTTATACCATTATAAGAAACAAGGCGGTGAAATGTATCAAATTATAGCCAGGGTCTATTTACATGCTTTTCTAAAATACTCGAAAAGACTTGTATTGATAGATGTATTGAATATATCAACTCATGAAATCCGTAATGACAGGCAATTTTGGTTTCGGTCAAATCATTCTACTTAATGGCTATTATTGAATTGGTGGATAAAATTAATACTGCAGTTGAAAAAGAATGAAACAACCACGGTAGATTCTTAGATTATCAAAAGGATGCGATACCATCGATTCACAGAATACGTCTTCATAAAATTAGAAACATTATGGGATTTGTGGTAGTTGTATTAGAGTGGTTTTAGAAAAAATTATGAAGTAATAGAAAACAATACGTTGTTATATTCGTATGACTCAGAACTTAAGGATATGTTTTGTGGTGTTTTCCGCAAGGTCGATTATTGCGTCACGTCTTTTTACACTATAGGTTAATGATTTATAACCATACTTCTCAAGGTTCTGATTTTATTATTTGTGATGATTACCACTATTCTCTACTCGCACGAAAATATCGATAGCAAAATAAGTGTCGTGATATGCTGAATTGAATGAAGTAAGCAATTGGTTCAAGCTAACAAATTATAAGTTACGCTTAGAAAAAAACTTATATTGATATTGGTAAGCCTCACATGACATCAGTTGAAAGTAAAACCAGATTTGAATGTCAACTTAGATTAATACAATATTGGAAAGAGTGAAATATACCAAATTTTTAGGTGTTCTTAATAGATTGAAACCTTATTGGAAAATCATATCGAATGCGTTTCTAAAACATTGTCGAGAAATGTTGGAATCATGAACAAACTAAAACATGTTTATCCCGGATCGTGAGTACATATCTATATGTTCGTTGATTTTGCATTATCTCATTAGGGAATACTAATATGGGGGAATATACATTGGGTTACTTAATTAAACTTTGCAAGCTTCAAAAATGGGCAATAAGGACTTTCTTAATAGCCATGCCCAGAAGTCAGTCCCAACCTTTATTCGCAAAATACAAAAACTATTACTTTGAATGACATGTCGTCTCTCCGAACCATACGCCGGTTGCTTCAATGTTAAATTTCAAGAAGTATGTGAATTGCGCTAATACATTAAATAACTATTTTATAAAGCGATCTGACATCCCTGACTATCAGACAAGACAGTCACACGCAAATGATCTCAATTTAACCAAGAACAATACGAACTTTTTCTGACCAACTGTATTCGACAAACGGCCCCTTCTTTGGAATTCATTAGAAAATAAAAATAAAACAAACCCAAAGTCCCGTTAAAAACACGTCGTTTACAGCTTAAGCAAAACTTTCTTTCAAATATGACAAAAATATTATATTTTTTTGGTCCCGAGCACCGTTCCTTTGTCTTGATCCGTTAGGTCGTGTATATGTTTTTTCTTCTTCAAAATGTATTTATATATATTTTTGAAACATTTTCGTGCTAAGTTTTCACGGGAAAGTCTATTTTCGGGCCTTATTGGCTTCTGGACTTTTCCTCCATTGTTCTGTTATGTATATAAATTGCTTTTTAATGTTCTTGATGTAGTGTATATATGTATATGAACTGATTGATTGATTGAATTGATAAGAACAATATCTCAAAGTTTCCCAAATTCAATGTAGGGTCAATGTAGTTTGGGGTAATGTTTATTCAGGGGTCAAATGTAGGAAGGTCAAATGGTGTTAAAAATACATATCACATTATCAGCACCTTCAGGATTTAAAAGTTATAGTTTTTTCCAATCTACAAGGTTGTAGTTCCATTGTATGAAGGCAAATAATTTCAAGGTCACAATAGGGGTAAAATTTCTGATGTCTCTTTTGTTATAAAAAAGGTGTTAAATTCTTGAGAAATGGTTTGAAATTTATATGAAATATAGTAACTCCATGTTTTTTGATAACTGAGTTTGTGGAGCTATGTGAAAATTTAAAACCCTTTAAAATTTCAGAGGGATGTGGAAATTTTTGTGAAACTTTTTGTTCATATCTCCCATCACTATGAAATGTTTTTCCCGCATTAGATATATCACACATATTTTATTCTGGTACGGTGCAAATTATATATAACCTTTGTGAAGATTAATTTGATATACAACACAAAAGTAAGTACCCCTCTAAACAACCACTCCTATGTCTTATATAGGAACGTTGTCAAAAAAAAATTCATGAATAGTTAAGTGGGGTCTCACAAAAATATCTTGTGAGGTCATATGCAAACACACGCTTTATCATCAGATTCCTATCGCTAAGTTTAATATTTTCAACCAAAATCTAAATTTCATCAAGAATATAACTAATCTAGGCTAATATTTTTATGCCTATTAATTTTCAACCACAAATAAAGCTTGGCAGGATTTTGTAACTTTGTGCAATTGATCTAACTGGTTCCTCTATCCACACGCTGCTCAATCAATAATTCCCTAGTAATGGTAGCAGGGAAATATTCCGTTGTGAATTGCAATTAACTGGCAACAAAAATACAGACGCTAGCTTTCGATTTTTTAGTGCAACAAAACCACGATTTTTAGAATATTCAAACTTGTTTATGATTTTTAAGTATGTGGATTTGATTGAATTAAGCATGCAATATGGCCTCAATATATTTCCTTGAAGATCCCCACTTTAATAATATTTCAATGATTATTAGTAAAATGTTGTGTGAAATTTAGAGACACATCCATTACTCATGGCTGACTGAAACAGAGAAAGAAAAACGGACATTTTAAAAGTCACAGAAGTATATTATTACTCAGTTGATGACAATTAACTCAAAGTTGAGTACTGTTCTATGTTTCTACTGTGTGTCCAATTGGCATTACTTTCTTATGGCATGATTCAGATTTCTGAATTTTGGAAATGTTACTGGTTATGTCATGGAAATTCTTCATCCACATGTTGTATGGTAAGAGCAGTGCCTTCGTGGACGACAACACCAGTCCATGCAGAGGAAGGCAGTTCAACACATTCTTGGTCTGACAAGGACACATCCAACAAATGGTATGGCCTACAGATGGTACAACGGGTATTGACTCCAGCATCTCTTGGAACAGCTTCAGCATTCTTGTATATCTTTTGTCAATGTCAGAGAATACACTGGATGACTTATCACAGTTTTATAGGAGGAAAGGGCGGCTATCCTTCAGAGAATTTTCGGACCTGGCTTATCAATTCCATGTTGTTACCGAGTCAAAAAAGGTCATTTGACAAGTGGGATAAGCACATACTGAACAGAGAACAATCAGCTGAAGTACTGGTATACTTTTGATTTGAAAATGCCTCGTTGTGTCTAAATCTGGGATCAGTCAACCATGGAGCAATGGGATGTCTCTAATTGCCAACAACAGTTACCTAACAATCATGGAACTATCTTAACTGGTTCATGACTTTGACAAATGTCCTACATAAGAAGAAATAACCTTACCAAAGGGATGGCCTGCATAAGCCTTCCACGGCTGCATTTTCTAGGATAAGGCAGGCCATCAATTGCCACAATTGGCACGACCTGCACTAAGCCTTCCAAAGGCATGTCCACAGGCCGAAGATTTAAAATTAGGGCATGCCGGTGGCAGGCTATCCATTGGCAGGCCATCCGGTTGGCAGGCCATCCATTTGGCAGGCCTGCCAACAAGGCCTTTATTTGGCATGCCTGCACTAAGCCATCCACAGGCCTGTCACAGACCGAAAAAATATTAAATGAGGAAGGCCTGTGGCAGGCCTGCCAAAGGGATGGTAGGCAAATGGATGGGTCTTGCCAAATGGATGAAGTAGCAAATGGATTGCCGCAAAATGGGATGGCCTACCAAATGGATGGCCTGCCAAAGGTCCTCGGGCATAAACAAGCATTATACCCAAAAATCAACTCTAATTCAAACGTTGGTCCTATAACCAAACCCTATTAACCTAATTGCCGTAATAAAGGCACTGCCAAATTCATCAGGGTCACCAGTGACTATAGGGTCACAAAATGGCTTGACTATCCTTTATCCTTTGTTGAGCCCTAGACATCACTGGCACTGAACTGCATGGTGGTAGGCCTTGGCAAATGACGTAGCAGATCTATCGTGCCTAGGCCAAGTAAAAGTCTTAGATAGATGGTCTTATCCATTATAAATTGCGAATATTATTATAATATCTGCATTGATAAGTTATTTTTTCCATAGAAACGATGATTACTTTCCAAACGTTATTTCAAGTGTCTCTTCAGCCAGTTTAATTTCATGTACTTAATGCTAGTCATGGTGCAGAATTTTGCACCACAAAGCAACCAACCCGCCCCACCCACCCACCCCCCCAAGTAAGCACACACAAGTTTAAATACTCACTATGCTGCAATAATCATATGGTCTCCTACGTCGACGGTGTTCTTGTAAATATCTGGATGCAGTTTACAAACAATAAGTTAATCCAGTTTGGTCTTATAATGGTACACTGCAGATGCAAACTCTAGTGATACCACTATCTCTTAATGGCATACCATTTTTCCAACAACTGCCAAAGCTTGCCGCCAAAAAGATCTAATGTTGGGCACTGTGCCAAGAAGTTGGGATGGCTGTCACTGATGGCCTGCACATGATAGCCTGGCCACTTGTTTGGATTAGTGCTGCAGAATGGTGGACCAATTGTGCATTTTTTGTTAAAAGCGTGAAATTTGGCACATATGTAACATTTGAACATGCTGAACCATTTGTATATGGGGCCATTCAAAATGGCTGCCGTTTTCAAAATGGCGGCCCATTTTTCCAAAATGGCTGGCCATATTAGGCAGTTTTTCATGTATTAATAGATTCAAAGTACTAATTCCGTTCCGGCATGAAATTAATTCACTTATGTTTAGAGGAATACGCTGACACCTTTTGGATTTGGGCATGTTCAAAATGGCTGCCATATTTCAAAATGGCGGTCAAAATGGCAGCCAATTTTAAATAGCTGCTATATATCAATTCCATGAACTAACTAGTCGCTAAGTGCTTGGTTCCTCACAAAATACTTAACTTATATTAAGATGGATATCTGGACCAGTTTGTGGCTGTCTGGCTGTTAAAATGGCCGTAAGTTTTTAAAATGGCCATCAAAATGGCAGCCAATTAAAAAAATCTGCTATATAGGTAAATCCATGAAATAACTGATTTAAAGGAGTCAATACTTTTTAAATTAATTCACCTATGTGATAAGGATATCTGGACATTGAATATTAGCAAATTCAAAATTTCCGCCAAAATGGCAGCCATATTCTGTATATTGACTAAATAATTGGTTTTTCAGGCTACCCACATGGTTCACTTATTAAATTACTTTAGGTGATATGCTGACCATTTTGAATATGCAAGCGCCATTCAATTACACAAATATCCTCACTGGTAACCAGCCAATCGCATACCATATTCGATTATTCGGGTGCAGGTGTAAGCGAATATGTTCAAATCCCTAATCAATATGATAACGGTCTTGATTGGAAGTTGCAGTGATTCTATTTCTCTCCCTGGTTAGTCTTACACCTCATAAAACATTACCTAATGTCTTGTTCCTTTCTGTTTTCTTTGTGAAGCAACAAGTCCCCCTGGTCCTACTAACCCATGTTATCCCATCATTAATAACGGTGAAAGATTAGATACTAAGGTTTATAAATCATAGGTGATGGAACTTAACATAAACATAAAAATGGAAAGCGTATGAAGAAGCAATAGCTCTAATACATGAGCTGAGACATGACTTACAGTTGGCTAATGACCCCTACCTGGGATGGCTTCATGACCGCCACCGGGTAAGTGTACCTTTGGTAGCATGGCGGTAAGGTTTTGAGAGGGCACAAAAGGTTACGACAATCGACTCTTGTCAGAGGCGAGTTTTCTCTCAGATACCATTTCAGATTTCACGACCTAACTGGACACCACAGTTTATCTTCACTCACAGTCCAGAAGAACCAAATTTAAATCTGGGAGAATGGCATGTCGACAAATTCACACACTCATCTTATTGGGCCAACTCAGGATGAAGAACACATGATTCACTCTCGACATGACCAAACTCTCGCTAATAGCTAAGGCTTGGTACTTACTTTTTGGTACCCGCCCAACGGATCCCGCACAGCGACCAAAAAAGATGTTTTCTAAAGTCAGTCTTCAAAGAAACTGCGAACCAACACTCATAAAGCGGTCTTTTCAAGAAGTGCCAACACTGCCGGAATATCCCTTCGTGGAGGTCTTTAATGAACATAACCATTAAGGAAGTGACGTATAGCCGAACAATCGATGAACCGTTACTAAGCCCTCGTGAATGTTTTGCATGGCAGACTTGTAGTCTCATACGGTAGCCTCCTGCAGCCTGCCTCAAAACGACTTCTTAGAAAGTCCAGACCCTGGCCTAAGTGGTTCTACTAGGATGTGTACTTTCCTTGGGCGCACCGGTCGAAAAAGGACCTAGATGCTTAGCATACGGTTGTAGTTCCAGGATCTTTTAACCTCTCTGGCTGCCCATAAGGCTGACTTACTGAAGCGACGCTGGATAAGAGTGAGGCAGTCAGTCTCGACTACAACTATGCGAAGCCTCCTTGCACTGCAACCTAGAGTGCTATAACAGAGACGCACATTCTGCCTTGCTTATAGCCTATCAGCACGACGGCTTTCCTGCATGCTATCTAATGTGAGGGGACACAAGAAACTGAATCACCAGTAGAAACCGTCGCTACCATGTCATGGGTGAGACGAAAGAGTCATAGCCCATTCATTTAATGCTCTATCAACTCTGTTGAAGAGCCTACTGAACCTTGCCAGGTTCGTCCACACCATCGGTCTAAATTTCACCTCGTGTGGGCGGCTGAGCAAGACCATTTTATGGACGTTCCGAGCAGCCAGAAGCTATAGACCCTGAATAAAGCAATTTACGATTCACTCTCCAAGACGGTACCCAAGTAGAAAGAGACGGGGAATGCTTGGGTCCCTGATGTGACTTCGAACAGAAGGCACGAATTTAAATATGAATGAAAACATGTTTAAGGGTCTTGGAAACTTCTTTCTGCCTCTCTCCGAGTGATGCATTAATTAACTACCTATATCGGATGAAGAGCAAGTAAATATATCAGGGAGCCCACAATAGAGCAGGTGATCGATCCACTTTTTGCGATCGATCATCGTTTTTGAAGACTAGTGCAGCTGTGTTCTGAATACTGAGACGCATGCACAATAACTTCTTATTTACGATGTAAAATCTTTCAAGGAACGATTTAATGTCTGCTGCTTTCAGGAAATACTTCTTTCTGAGACCTTTACGTCAGTGTTTGCGGTTGCCCTTTTTATTGCTTTTAATGCTGAGGTACATGGCCATCTTTTAAGTGATATGACTTGTCACCATGGTTTGTTCTGCACAGATATAGCGGTTTTTCCGTTGTGAAATTTAACGGACTGAATACGGAAATTCACATGGGCGAATAGTCTCTTACAAGCTTGTGCATTTAGCCGACGTTATTTGGAGAAGCCAACAGCGATTGTGTCAGAGTGGGCAAAGCTCATAATGAATTTGGTGGCTGGTTTTGAAGTCTGCAGAACGGCGGATCGTCCGAAAATTGGATTTGATCACCAGCTCAGTGGTGAAAAGCCTTAATATCTCAGGACATTTTACACATTTTGCAAGTTTTCGCAAAACAGACTCTGGTGGCACCCTCTATCTTGGGTAACATCTTGTAAGCACATCTATCAATCCAAGATAGAGCTCGGATGCCATTATAATCTGGTGGCTCCATCAGCTCAAGTGGTGCACTTTTACTATGACAATCATATCCTATTGCATCAAACCAGTTTACCGCGTGGTAATCTCGGGAGAGCACTGGATGTTGTAATAAGTTTTTATATAGGTTTCATTAAGGTTAATGCTCTCATGCTGCCCTGTGTTCCAGAGCAAATTCAAGTATTGAAACCATATCCCCAGCGTCTTCTCTCAACACATTAAAGCCCATTTAAATGCCTGAACGATAAAAATGTTGAACATTGGTGGTCCATTTTGAAAATGGCCACCACAAGGAAACAATCTGCATATTTAATGGATGCCTATATTTGTTTTCCCCTTTGCAATCAAAACATAGGTCATTTGCCATCAATTTTGAGCGTGTCTATGTTGCTCAGAAGTCAAGATTAGAGCAAAATATGTTGCAATGGTGGCCATTTGAAAATCCAAGATGGCCACCAACCGGAAGGGATAAAATGGTAAAACAATTTGATGTCGATTTCTTCTGGACCATTTTCTACATTTTAAGCCGCAAAACTTCCAATTGTAGCAAAAAATCCACAAATGCACAACCGTCCTCCATACTAAGCTCACACACCCCTGCTCTTTCTGTAGGTAGAAAAGCAAACACTACTTTTGCCAATGTTAAATGTGGCCATCATAATGTTTAATTTGTCATATGGGCCACCAAAATAATTATAATTTCTCATCTAATAGGATATTGATCCATTTTGGAAATGGGAAAAAGTAATTGGTGTGATTATGAAGTTTTCATAGTATATTAGCCAAACATTTGGCAACAAAGGTATGAATGGCACCTGAAATAACTTTCACTTATAGATATTTGTTGGCAATTGCAGCCATTTATTTTGTAATATGAGCCATCTTGAATATCGTTTTTAACATTTTGTAACAATGTAGGATAATATTATGCCTTATTATCAATAATAAGTGTGAAAAACTAAAATAAGATCCACAGATCCACTGGGCAAAATGATGGAAAAATAGGCCTAATTTTAACACCAGTTGGCGGCCATTTTTGAATGCCGCCATCTTCATATCCAGAAATAGTCGGCATAAAAAACTCTACCTTTGTGCCAATTTTCATGCTTTGAACCCAAAATGCAGTAATACTTCCCATATCCTTCCACCATTCTGCAGCACTAGATGGCCTAGTCAGGTGGTACTCATTTGGATGGGGGGCCTGCCATTGCAATGATGGGCATCTGCCAATGATTAATGGCAGGCCTCCAAAGTATGGCAGACCTGCCATAACCCCCAATTGATGTGGCATGCCTGTGACACCTGATCAGTTTCATGATTGCAGGCCTTGTTCATGTAATGGCAAGGCATGTGGATGGCTTTAGTGCAGGCTAATTAGGCCATCCACTTTGGTAAGGGAAGGATCAGTTTGTTAGAGGGGGACATACTTTTTGTGGTTTGTTAACTGGTTGGATACCTACTCATATCCATTTGTCCTCAGCTTTTCTCTTGCGTCCTATTTGTACGATCTCAAAAGGCTTTTTAAAGTGCTTTTCCTCTCGTTTCAGCTTGGCCATATTGTTTTGCGCCAAATCCCTAAAACACTCCTGGCCTGGTGAGACAACAGTTTGGCATAGTCGCATTAGCTTTAGCTGTGCTTATTTTGTTAGCTTCAAGTTTAGGCCTATGTAAAGACTTCTAAGTCTTCAGAGGCCCAGGATGTCTATTACAATCAATCAAAGTCATCGTCAGAGCCATTACTTTACTGTTACTCTTACTACTACTCTGAATTTAAGAGAAATAATTTTGAAAGAAGTTATAGTATATATGGAACAGTATGTGTTATAGTTTCTATGCATATGGTTGAAATTTTCACTTATAGCCATGGATGGATAAAAGGTAAGGTCAGTCCACACGGGGGACCTTAATAGGTGGCCCAGTTGTTTACGGTGTGTGAGCATCAGCATGGTCACACAAGTGGACCTACTTTAGTTACCACCCCCAGACAATTTAACCAATCTAAGCAAAAGTGGAAAACATTCTTTTTTGGTTAGGTTTGGACCGGAATGTTATATAATATTTAAAAGTAATAGCATAATGGTTAGGTTGACAAAACAGCATTGGTTTGAAAGTAAAATTTTACCAGTTTAGGTCATAAACGTGTACTGAATAATGGCCCTAATTGCACGTGCTTCACATCAGAGCTCTTGCTTTCACATCAAAGTGTCCTTCTGTAACCACGCATAGATTCCACCCTCCTTCTAATACAAGTTTGGTCATAATGCCTATTATTTCAGAGAACTATAGAACGCAATTTCCCATGGATCTGCGCTGTCCCGCACCATAAAACATCCTTAGTAAAACTACAGGAAAATTACAAAATATATAATTCAGTTTTTTTAAAACACTAAAACCCAACCAGAGCAATCAATGACTGCAGCTCTTAATATGATGCAATATCCAAAGACAACAACAAACAACATCCTTTAAAGTACCTTTATATATATTTATCATAGAAAATGGCATATTAATACATTTTGTTTATGACTGGGTAAAAAAAAGATAGCAATTCAGAAAATAATTTGTTAAATTGTCAATTCTTATACATTAATTTTATTTACAACACACGCACATGCACACACCATGTTCAAAGTTGCAGGCACGACAACCCACACACATACCCATACATCAGACCACTTACAACTCATACAATTTCATAGAAAACATTTTTCCAAAGTGAAAGGAGATAAAATCAAAAGAATCCATTTTCTTCATTTGGTCCACTGAATTGGAAATGTTAAATACTTGCAGCATATTCCAAACAAGAAGAGCCCTTAAAATGCCAATCTGCCCTAATGAATGTAGTTCTGACTTAATACACACACACAAAAAGTTATATTTATTCAAAATCTCTGAGTCGGGCCTTTTGAATTAGGCTTGTTATTTGGATCCATGAAACATTACAGTAGGGTAGGGGGCTTATTCAAGCTCTATACCACTTTGAATGTACTATCATACATACTTTCAGTAAATATTACTAAGTCCATGTTATGATGCCAATTGTTTAACAACAATCCTCTCCATTGCTTTAATTTAACATAAAATCTCTTTCAATTAGCCCAACAAGTTTATTGGTTATTCAGTTAGTCTTTTTCCACACTAACTTAATAGGTTACTACTTTTTGGTATTAATGAAAGTCATATCCCATGACCCAACACTTCAAACACAATTCATGTCATTGATTTGTAGTGGCCCTGCCTTTTACTTACTTTAAAATTTAATGTCATGGGGTGTGAGTAGGCTACAATATAATTTGACTTTGTGTGAGACATATTTCATTTAAGTCGCTTTGAGGTACGAAGCATTGCAAGTTTATAATATAAGCCTACTCTTGATTTTTTCAAACAATGCATGCTCTGACCGGGAAATAAAAAAAACCCCCCATACTTTTGATCATGTTAATAATAACAGCTCTCAATAGAATACATTTTCCTCTAAAATGTGATTGATTCCCTAAAGTACTTTAGATGCGATGTACCTTTCATTTAATCTTTGGTTTATTTCTCTTTTGAAAATCTGTTAACTTGTTATCTTTTAATTTTGTTAACACTTCAAAGAGTAACATGTCTGCTTTGCAAATGGTGCTATATCACTGAACTAAATTATTTCTGAAGTCCATTGTCCAACCTTTGTATTGATACTGTGGTGGTAATTTACCTGACCAAGGGCAATCACCTGTGTTTTGTCAACTGTCAACATATGACTCGTGGTGTTGATAACAGAGTTTATTGTAGAATGGTCAACTTTATACAAAATTATAGTAGGATTTTTATTCCTGTCAGTTCATTAAAAGTTTTTGGGGCGTGTCGACGATTCCATTCGTTCTGAGAGGGTGTATGCTTTACCTACTAATTCATAAATTTATGTGACGATGTCGGATCAGATTTAAGGCCCATAATTCATCAAATTCCCTTTTCTCAAGAAGAAATTAATGCACAGGCAATTTTTTTTTTGTCATTATTGCTGGAAATGAATGAATCTCCACTCTATCAGAATCCTCCACCACTTTTACAAACCACAATCAGGATTCCAATATTACATAATATGTTGTTGTTTTCCAGTATGATTTCTCTACATCCACAACTGCTTGCATGCCTTTTCCTTTCCGTATTTTTCGTCACTAAGGAATATTAGAAAATCTGATTTTTAAGCTGGTTAACATTTATTCGTCTTGTTCCAGAAATAATGTTTGAACGTCTTTGTCCAATCATGTATCTAAATACTGAAAGTTTTGGTCACTCATAACAAACTACATAACAATATTTATACTGCCTCATCCTCCTCAGATTAAGAGTTCACCCGGCCTCGATGTTCATGACACTTATCCCTTCTTTGATTGTCTCCAAACAAAGGCTCGATAGCGTGTCTCAGAACTGTAACACAATCTATTCAATTGAACCTGGTATGAGCCTTCACATCTTCGATACAAAAGGGTTTCTCGTAAATTTGGGGTTTAAAGCTATTATTCTCTGACCAATTGAGCACTTTCAGCTGTTAATACTCCTTTTTAGTTTTTATCTCACACATCCCCTCCGCTGAGTTCGTACCATCGACAATATGCGTTTACTGACAGGAATAAACAATACTGAGTCCTTAACAAGGACAATCTTCTGCATCTTATTGCACACAATTTGCGACATGAAACAATAATCAGTTTTGTAACACAGTTTTAGTTTGAAATGTTATAGTAACCCACAATTCATGTATTCATGGATACTATGCCAGGCATCACATAATGAGCAAACGCTTTATGTGAACATCGACATTCAGTTTCATGTTATTTTGTGGTACAACCGGTGTTGTTTTTTGAAGTAAAATCACCTTGCATGAACCCAGCTACATGTTTATCCACAATTGCCCTTTTTAAATGGAACTTTTGGTCCAATGCAATTAAGACCCACATCCTATTGTGTTAGTAATACTCCCATACCGCCTGTACAAGTTGTGCCTGTTTACCACCATGTAAATATAGTGTCTTCTTAATGAATGAGTTCTATGCTATCATTGTTTAAAAATATACATACAACAATGTAATTGTGTACACGTACATGGTAATAACATTGAAGTATTATTTTGGATTCTAGAAGTCATTCTACTGTGAATATGTCAGCAAAATTGTGCAAACTGACCCAACCAATCAGAAAAACTGGTACACTCAGCTACCATACAAAGCTTGGTGAGTACTAGTCTCATTTAGTGCAGGCAGGGAATGTCACTATCACCAGTGAACAGTGCAAGTATAGGTTCTTTATATCATGACCATGGCCCATGGAAATAATGAGACTCTTGAACTCAATAGACAGTATCAGTAACAGATGAGAAGTGTAAAAAATGGCTGTCTACCACAATTAAGACTGTGTACCACTGCAAGTGGGTTTTGGGACAATTCAGGATAATCTTCGTTGCTGCCATAATAAAAATCAGACTAGACTAACAACAGTCATCAAGTAACACTCAAATATACGCCGATTTCAACCATTGACACGACACTTCAAATTGGGCTACTTTTACCCCACTTATACGCCAGACGAGGGGTTTAACACCTTTTATATCATCCCATAAAAAATATTCAAAAGCCAACATTTTCACATTCATAATATGTAGACAAGCTCAATGTTAGATGTAATCAGGCAATTGCCACAAGAAATAACCAATGGTTGCATTTACCTTGCTTTCATAGTAGCAGAGATGTTTTGAACTAAACACATAATACATTGCAAGGTGCCTATAACGTTCTATACTAACCTGTCCTAATTTAGCATGGTAAGAAGTTTAAGGAGCACAAACCTTCTGATTAAAATTTTAGAAAGTACTAGTGCTTTGTGGCAGGAAATGGTTTAAAAGGCCAAGTTTTATGTATTACAAATGGGATTTTGTGTGCTCACATGTATATTTATTGAGGTGAAATGTAACAAAAAAACTGATTCATTGTGGATGGACTAAATACACTCTCTGCGTGTTCTAAGGCCACCTATCATGATTGGTATGAAGTGAGGGAATTTGGGGCGTTTCAAGTTAACAAACAGTTCAAGGTGAAGATCAGGGCATATTACTGTTATTATAGTGCTCTTTTGATCCATATGCATGAACATTGCATTGGTGAATGAGACTTGCATAACTCAGCAACTATCTTCAGGAGCAACTGGGAATGTGTGTAAGTAACACATGTACACGGGCCCATGAAAAAAATTGGGACTTAGACACTTGGGGAGATATTGGTGGGCAAAACAATAACAAATTAAATTACCCTTCAGCGGAAAAAGGCTGATCATAGTTTTTTGACAAAATACTATAATACCCAGTAATGTAATAGTTGTATATAAATGTTTTCAACAACCAATATGTTTCTGTGATGTTTGTTGAGAAAAGGTATTTGACAAAAGTATTGTTCAGCAAATATCTCCCACAACTAGGGTCCTAATCCCACGAAGTGAAAATTACTTGAAACATATAACCAACCACTGCTATGAAGCAATAGAAGTGGAAATGACACCAGTAATGGTCAAGTGAAAGCAAAATTGCATAATTACTATAGCCGCTAGCCCCTTATTGTCAAAAAAAAATCAAGGACACCCAACTGTGAGAGTGCTAATTGAGTTGAAACAGACGTCATCCTGCTAGATTACTGCCAAGGTGGTTATGCAACTAGGCTGCCAAGCATTGCCCTCTCTAGCCAGCCTTCATCATGCCCAGACTTTCACAAACTTTCACTGTGCTAGCTTATGAAGGACAACAGACAATTCATCATAATCTTTGCCTACCAACAAACAATGCTGCCAAATACAAAGGCCGAACAAAATGCCCAAACGGCAACATCTGCTCAGATTTCAAAATCCAACTGCATAACTTTTCACAGAAATGCCATTACCTTTCTACTTGTTGCATACCTTCGAGTTTCAAAAGAATTGACAAGACATGAGAGACTAGTTATGAGAGAACATTGGGTGTTTCCTACTCTATTTGCTACGTGCTGACAATCTCCTAGATTATAGGCTAAAAAAGGTCTTATTATGTTCCATTACAAAACCGAGTGTAAACCAAGCCTTAAGGTGCAACAAGAGTTTTTGAGACACCCAATTTTGTGTCATAAGAGTATTTCTTATAGATTAAACACCAATAGATGTCTGCCTTGTATTTGGCTACAAGAATGTCTTGAAAGTGAGAAAAAATGTGATTTTGATCTGCTTATATTTCAATTTAAACATAGTCTGAAATTCGTATTGCTCCAATACGAATTAGAAATTTCAACATTTTGTACCAAAAATAAGTTTCTCAGCTAATCTTTTTCAGATGGGTATTTTGATGGAAAGCTTTACATCAGTTCAAAAATCATTACTTTCGATATTTTTAAGGGCAACACTGATATGTGCTCTGTTCGGTGCACCTTTAGCATAAAAATATCAAGTTCTACCACTATCATCCAGTAAACTATAATTCATTGCTATAAACATACTTATGCAGTATTAACCATTATCATGATACAATGCGTTTTAAAAAACCCCATTTATTTTGGGAACAGTAGGTAAGAGTTATTTAAGACCAGTTTTTAATACAATATATCACAAGCAGGTAGAGCTTGATTTCAGACTAGCCCACCAGAAGTTTCTGTACAGGTCCTCATTGTTGTTCAGTAATTGAACTAATTTGTAGCCCAATAAGAATTCAGTGAGTTGCAGTTTAGCTCTAGCCATCAGAGCAAGGCCCAAGCCAGGCTTTGTAATTGAAAAGTACTGTTTTTTGCTCCTTCACTTGATTTCTGGATACCAGCTAATGTACATCTTTTTCTGTTCTCCTTGTTGAGCTGCCGTTATTAATAAATTGCAATGAACGTCACGCTTGAGAATCTTGTGTATTTCTTCAGTGTTTTGTATATACAGTGTTTTTCCATGCCTTCCGCTATGTGTTTAATGGGAGTGGTAAACATTTCATTCCTTGTACATTTGGTGGTAGCGGTGGTCGTACTCTTTGGACTGAACTGGTTTATTATGCTTTCTTCAATCAGATGGACGTAAGAATTTTTGTGGCATGCTGGCGGCAAATGTGAACCCCTCTTCCAGAGTATTTCAATCGACCGTCATATTCATATGGACTTATCGTTTTTGCCTGTATTCATGGTTGGGTTTGCTGTTTACAACACCTTGCTAGATTAATGGGGAGTGAAGATTGACAGATGAGAAATTTCTTTTTCTGGTGAAAATGGACTAGTACCTCCAAATGTTTTCTATTTCCTTTATCGACGAGGTGATATCTACATGGACAGAATATTAGAGCCTTTCTTTGGTGTTGAATGGAAGACGTCTGCAGCTTGTATCGAAACTGTGAAGGTGTTTGTCGTGCAAGATAGCCGTTGTTGGCCGTTAGCTGTGAACTTTAGTATTTGCTGTTACGACGGCGATTTTTTTTTTTTTTTTTTGGTTTTTGTAATGGTATGCAATGTTTCCTGAATGGAGATCTGATTGAAACTCCTATTGGGTTAATTAAGTGGTTATATATTTGAAGCAAGTTTAACTGAATAGCGTTTATTTTGAACTTCGGAAGTTTCAGATTGGTAACTTCTCCGTGAAGATGCAGAACCTTTCATGATCTAGTTTTGTCAAGAAAGGTGCTGCAGGTTGAACTTTCCAATCAACTTGAGTTTGAAGATAGATGTGACTTCTGACTTGAACTGAACTTTGTTAGTGTATTTAATGATTATTTTTGATGAATGTTGGCATGCATTCTAAATAGTTGTGGTGACCAAAATAAGTGTTAATTGAATATCTTGAGGCGCAATAGCGCTGATTGAAAGATTTAGATTAACTTGATTTTGAATCTATTTTTTGAATTTGTTCCTGGAGTAACAGTACGTTGAAATTTAGATAAATCGTATCAATTTTGGTCATTTTGTGATATCTGAAGTTTCCTTGTGGTACGATAAATGAGATTTTCTTAATCTTGAGCTAATCTTGCTATTGCTCTATTTGAATATTGGTGCATGAATTATTTGATTTGAAGAGTGAAAGCTCGAAGGAATTGAAAGTTGATAGTTTTCCATTTGATTGTAATTGGAGTTTTGTTTTTGAACCTCTAAATTGAGTAAACTACAATTATGGATGCAGATCCTGGACCTGGAGAAGGTGCGGATGCAGATCCCCACTTCATCATAGTGGGATCCTTCTTTTTTTTTTTTTTTTAATTTTTTGCCTCCATTTTTTAAAGGCAATGCTGATGAAGACTGTACTACATGGTGCCGAAAGTTGGAAATTGCAATACAGAATAATCCTAACAGGAGCCCCCAACAATTGGCAAAAGGCCTTCCCAATGAACTAGAATGAAGAAGCATTCTCTTTTTGGATTCGTTACCAGTTGCTACGCGCATGATTTTCACAAGCAAAAGAACTTTGGCGCAGGTGTTTGACATGCGTAATAAGATGCGCAAGGTTAGAGACTTTCTTTTATTTATCGTTGCTCGGCCCCGATGCTAATGAGCCACTAAGATCTATGCAGCGAGTGGTTAGGGAGAATGGTTAACAAATCATTTGTAGGGGGTGTATGATATGGTCCACATTCAAACCACGATGAGTACTCTTGCGCAAATTTCTGAAAGGTCTGATCAAGAAAATGCACATGAAATGAGAGAGGCATGGTCCTGCAATCTCGAATAGGCTATAGAAATGGCACAAAGACTGGAAGTCTTGCCCAAAGATTTCAATCAGATTCAACATTTTACATTTAATACAGATTCAACCTGTAAATGCCAGTTATAATTCAGAAAAACAAGAGTCTTGCATCAATTCAGAACATTTCCAAATTATGTCTCAATGTCCATTTTGGTCAGAACGATTAACAGATTTGTAAAGTGCTAATCGTGCAGGCGCGGTGCCGTTCTTCATCATTTGAAATATTGTCAGATCTCCCAGTAAGAAATTCGTAGTAGTCCTTATAGATCTCCTGCAAGAGAATATCGCAGTGCCCGATTTAGATCACCTTCTTCAAGCCCATAGGTAACGTAGATAGACGTAGTGGCGTTACTTTTCGCAATTCCCCTCAGCGTGGTAGAGACAGCCATGTGCCCAATTATGACAAACATGTACCCATTTTGATAGACATGTATATGATGCACGGCACTGTATGAGTGATAAAAATTCCTTTAAAAGGAAAGGGCGATCAAGGGGAAATAGCCATGTCAAAGGTATGGGAAGGGAATTATAAGATGACATGTTTGTGGAGTTTTTGTAATTTGATTTCTGGGCATTTTTGACCCTTACCGAGGTATACATGAACGTAAATAATTTAACACAGATTGAATAGGGGTTCATATCCCTCTATTACATTTACGATTTTTAAAGGAAAAAATGCGACCAATCAACATACAACATAATACACTTTATTCGGGAAACAATCAAACCTTAACTTATCCACAAGGTGACCACTGCAGACTCCAATCAGAACAGAAGAAATTCCGGATATTTTGCATGCCGAGACGTAAAGTATGTTAAGGATTCGGCACACTACCAACGTGATCATAACATTTTGTTTTAAATAATAATTTTAAAGCCCTTTAAAAAAATGTAAAGCTCCCACTTTCAGGCAACATTGTCACCCAATGACTTCATATTATTTACTTAAATTGTACCTCTGTCCACAAAACTTAAATTTGTCAAATTTTAAAGTGTTCACCCACGCCATTGCACTATTTCAATTCATATACAAACTTAGAACATCGTTACTTCATGATCGACATTTACATATCATTCCACCTTATTTACTCGTAAATATCACTTCTATTAAAAAGTGTGCGCATTTTAGGTAAAAGGTCACACACATTGGACAATGCACTGTACTACTAACATTAGATCTGTCTGTCCGACTGCGTTGTGAAGCCCCTTGACCTATGGACCTGATTTTTGACATGCAGGTAAAAACAACCCTGAGGTTTTATTATCACGGTTTCAGGGTGACCCAAAGAATCAAATCATCTAGAGGTTTATTTGCGTACAAATGCCGTATAACCGCAAAACTAAAATAAAGGTTGGCAGATCAAATCCAGCCCTTCATGTTTCCTAAAAAATGTAAGACCTCATTACTAAAGGTTGCTGATCCAATTAAAATTCCTAGCACTAATGTTTCCTCGAGGCCTCACTTACAAAAAGCAATGAAAGCATCCAACATTGGATATATTGAAAGATTTTGAAACGTTTTTATTCATAACATCAAAATGAAACATTCTTAAATGGGCATTTCTTGATCCACAGCAAGTCCCCCTTGATTTACCTAAAAGAAATGAATATTCTTTAAAGAAGATATTTTTTATATAATTGACTGGGTTTGACTCAAGCATTAGCAAATAAAGCAATATATCATCTTACAATACCTTCACATCCCAATTACATGGATATTTCCTATTGACCCGCCCTTTCCTTTTATAAAGGAATTTTATCAACAAAAACAAAAAACAAAACAGAAAATTATTATTGATATCGCCCATGGGGGAAACTTGCTACACGTGGTGCCAAACGTTTAAGCCTCCGTTCATTCAATGTCACTCATAACGATTTAAAGACGCTGTTAACCAGCAAATCACTGTAAAATTTCTCAGGAACCTTCGCTGATATTGCCCTGTATTTCTACTCTTTTGAACACGTATATCTTTTTGTAAATGTACGTTCAGGTTTTCTGCTGGGCCTCATCCTTATTGGTTACATATCCAGTATGACGTACAAATTGTCACAACATTTCATAAACTATCACCATGTATTTAGAGTATACATCGGCACGAATATTTTTCTTGCAACACTGCTAATTTGAAAAGTAGGTCAAACCCAAGCGAATAGAGCGAGGGGTAGCCCGCTGGCTACCCTCGCCCAAAAATGTTGATTATAACTTGTCCTCCAGAGAGCAGACATGTTGGTTCTTCGCGTAGAGACTCTCTCCATATTCTAGTTACAGAAGGATCAAGTTCAGGAGAGTTCATTCATTAAAAGAAATGTTGCTCCACATTTTCGTGACAATCTCCAAAGGCAAGTTAATTTTGATAGTGATTCGGGAAACGATTACCGGTTGTCGATGCGGATCAATCGCAACCGAACTGGAGCAAAAGAAAATCCCGATGTGAGTGGAAGTGCGGATAATTCTACACTCCTCAATACAGATCCATTATTTACACAAGTTGATCCTATGCCATATATCAGAGTTTGGTAGAAGGTAGTTCTACAAATGCGTTCAGAGATACATGTGCCTTTAATGTATCCCTTATCAGTGAAACTTTGTATAATGACATTCCAGGTTTGAAATGAGAAATTTGAAGCCAATTTGTGAGCAATCAGTCTGTTCGGTTATCTAGTCCTATAACAATATCACACCCCCAATTTTCACATGATTTGTTGGTTGCACTTAACATCAAGCATCCTATGATATTGGATGTTTTATGACAGCAAACATTTTCTTTTGGATGTGCTAATGTTAAGATCACTATAGACGGAGTACAATTTAAAAAAATAATATAAATTAAAAAATTTTAATAATAATTACTAATCTTCTTCAACGATAACATTTGTTCCCATTTCCTGTTGTGCAGTTTCTGCTGAAACTGTCGATATTCCTCCAAATAGTGAAATGATTATTCAATTGAGAATTGTCAATGG